>OY987295.1:5078218-5180718 GCA_963920785.1 Sphagnum contortum | reverse complement strand
AATAGCAAGGCAGAGAAGAAAAAGCATTTTATTCTTTTCCGCTCTTTAAACTTAGCTTGCTTTGTCCTTCGACTGATTGTTTGCATTGGATTTCAAGTTTTCTATTGCACTCCCTTTCTTAGGGTTCTTTTCACCTTTCCCTCACGATACTTGTACGCTATCGATCACTGAGGAATACTTAGGCTTAGAGGGTGGTCCCCCTTGGTCACATAAAAGCGATCATAATTCAAACACGGTATTCGCATTTTACTTATCAAATCAAACCATGGGAAAAAATCTACAGGGCTATCACCTTCTTTGGCAAGATTTTCCAACCTTTTCACAATTCCTTAAATGGTTTTTCCATCATTCAATTTTGAACAAATTAAATGAAGAGAGAAGGCCGAGAAAGCGCAAATCGCTTTCTCAGCCTTCTCACAAAGCCTAATCCGCTTTCGCTCGCCGCTACTAACGAAGTCTCAATTGATTTCCTTTCCTTTAGCTACTTAGATGTTTCAGTTTGCTAAGTTTTGAAAATCCAAAGCAGAGCGCAACACACTAATGCGCCACTTTGCTCAGATACGATTTCTCAATTGGAGATCCATGGATCACAGATGTTATCTTCCCATGGCGTTTTGCCCTTAAAAGCGTCCTTCCTTCCCAATGCATAGGCATCCATCCAATGCATTTTTTTGGATACAGTAGGAATTGCACCTATGTTACTACTCACTACCAAAATATTCGCCAATAAGGCTTTCATTTATACTTCAAAATGACGGACATGCCTTTTGGTCAGGTCATTTACTATAGCGCCTTTGAGGGTGCACTAGGGCTTGAAGACGAAGGTTTATGCACAAAGTGCATATTCTTCCAATAAAATGACAAAGAAAGGACGAAGGTTTATGCACAAAGTGTCTATTTTTTCGATAAAATGACAAGGAAAAAACCTAGTACTTACTAAGTTTCGGGCTAACTGGTAGTTCTCTCTATTACATTAGCAAACCTGGCCATTGGTGGGCGCAATTTGGGAAACAAACGTTTATTTCCATAATTTACCACTATTACACCACCCAAACAAACTACACATAGTTTGGTTGTGGGCAATTTCATAGATCTAGCTATAATTAACATAAAAGCAGTCGTATTAGCTGGAGAATTATTTATTTTCAATTTGCGCGCTAATTATTGATCCCCAAAAATACTAAACTGACATTAATATAACCAAATGGAAAAGCATGCAAAAAACCAGGCCACTGAAAAAACTTAACCAATCAACCTCCTTATTATCCCATAAATGACTATTCAAGATCATCAATGTAACAAAAATCCATTATACATATCTTATATTTACATATCATATCATTTACATTACAAGCAAAATCTAGGTTTAATTTTGCTTAAACCCAATAAATAAGCATTTACCTTATCATTTGATTTACACCATTCATAATATAAGTAAACATTTTAATATCTTTTATACTTGATTGATTTATTATTTGAGAAAAGAAAAAGCGCACAAAAACGAGCAAGTAATAGATGCACTGCTTTCTAGATTCCACTATTTACCAAAATCACTTATAACATTTGGCGGGAATAGGATTTGAACCTACAACATTCATATTATGAGCCTGACGAGTTACCAATTACTCTATCCCGCGAGCATAATAGAGTTTATTCAACTGCAAAATATTCTTTTTTTGCACAGCAATTATCTGCCCGGCCTTAAGTATAGCCTTTTTTTATAAGTATCGTATTTTACTGCCAAATTTCTCTATGGTAATTCATCTCTCGGCTAAAGTCTTGCATAGCAATACTTTGGGACTTAGCCCCCAAAGCAAGAACCGACAATTGTTTGTTTATCATTGCTTCGTGTAACTTTATTTAACAAGCAAAACGTAAAGCCAACTAAGCAAGTCCTTTGGCCTGCCTGAAAGACAGCTGCAAAGCTGCTTTCTTCGAAGATATTTGCAGACATTTCATAGCCCAGTTCATCGTCATGCATGGTCAATAAAAGATTTTTTAGTGTCATCAATCGGCACACGTGTGTTTTTTTTCTTTGTTAGGCTTGCTACATTCTCCCACTTTGCATTTGATTTTAGGAAGCCACATCCCCCCCCCATACTACCCCCCACTTCGTGCCCTCTATAAGCTTCGTCAAAGTCACTTTATGGATTTTATTTATTGGAACCTTCACTTGCTTTGGCGCCCGCATAAAGGGCCCACCCAATCAGTAAAATTTTACGGCAAAAAAAATTAATTTATTCTGCACATTGGAACTTTAAATTAGATTAAGTACGTTGTCCAGGCTTATACCATGTCTCCCAAAATTTATAAATCAGTACATATGGCGTAAGACGATTTCACATTTCGAGGTCGGAATGGGATCATGTGTTTTCACATCTTACCATAGTGCCCGGAGGCGCATAGCGATTAATGAATAGAATAAAGAGTCTACCTGCCTAGTTGTAGGTTTCCTTTGTTCACTAAGGCAGGCTACATAGGTGCTCTTTGAACTATGCTAGATAGTCGCCCATCACACGACTCTCTAACTTGACTTTTTTTGGATCTTTTGTCAACATGCCCTCGGCCGCTTTTTTAAGTGAGTTGCTTGTCAAAGCGTCCTGCTAAAGAGCCCACAAGGGAGATGATGGCGCAGCAGGCTACGACAAATCAAACTTGTCTAGGTGCTTAGGAGCTTGCCGCCGCCTTGACAAGTGTATAGGCCCTTTTTATCTTGCTCGATGCCACACTAGGAAATTTACAAGCTCACTCCATGCAAGATGGAGATTAACGTTTTTACCTTCAAGAAAAAGACCTTGGCCTCCTTTTGAACGCTTTTATATTACATTACTAAGTCCCTTTCAGGTAGGCAAAACCTCCTATTTCTAGGGTGCAAAGCGCGCTTTCAAAAAAGGAACGTCATTTTCACTATTATTTCCTACATAGCTTATCCAATCCTCTAATTGAACACCCTGCCCAGTGTTATAATATTGTTTAGCGTTCCGTCTTCCGTAATATGGGTAATTTGCTCTATATTGATTTCTACCTTCCGTATAAATGAGTAGATTGAAGGTAAGCCCTTATGACCTAGTCAAATCTATCTTGCAACAAGCATAGAGCAAGCAACGTACATTTGCGCACGTTTTCATTTGTGGAGCTTAGATGCCAATGCTTAGTTGCTAGGGAAAAGGCCCTAAAATCTTTTATAATTTGCCAAAACATCAAATCATCTTAATACGGGAAGGAAGCTTGCTTTGTGCTGTTGAGTTATTTGCTTTCAAGATGGTAACCTTTCCCTCCTCCCCTGAAGGAAGCTTCTCGCACATGCTTTGGTCTTCATGTTTATTACCATATTAAATGAGTGCAATGCCTTTTGTATAGATTTGGACAGTACAATTTTTCGTGCAGGAATTATATTGGGCACCCTTCCCCAATTATTGGGCTAGGGCACATTGTTTTTTGCTTTTTTATTCATACTTATTAGAAGGCTTGAATAAGGGCAGAGCATGCTATTGGTGCATAATTGCACATGCTTTCTTTAATTAAATGCAGCAATTTTTTTTTTTTTTGCTTAACAATAAATCATCTATGATAATTTATAAGCTATTAGCATTACAACTAATTATCTACACTTTGTTAGCATAAGTCCGTCAAAATGGGAGTATAGTGATCGTTTATGTACTTTGTGAAGTGTATAATTAAACTTGAAGGTGTATTGTATATGATTGATTGTTCTGTTAAAAAAACATCCATTATGTCGAATATTTTACTTACTAAAAACCCTAAACCCTAAACCCTAAACCTAAACCCTAAAAACCCTAAACCCGCACGAACGAACATTGTTATGCTTTCAGCCTGCTGGCGGCTAAGAACAGTAAGGACATAAAAAAAAATAGATATATTTTTTACGCATGAAAGCATATTACCCACCTTTTGGAGGACAGAGAACTAAACAACATTTCAAGCGCTATAGCTCACAAGTAATACCGACGAAATTCGACTGTACACTATGGTCTAAGTCGGAAGTCAGAAGACCTATAGTACCTGCCCAATCCTAAAGGAACCGTGCAAACGGAAAACTTTGATAATAGTAAAAGGTAAAGAAAGGGGTCTATGCACGTGCCTGGTTCGGCAGGTTTTACTCTCTAAAATCCGATAAAATAAAACGGCCTAGCAAATATATTTTTTGTTACGCCCTCAAGATTCACATTATATTGGTGTCAATACATTATATATGATGATACATCTAGTGCCACTAATAATCTAACTAAGACATCAGTGGGTGGAAAGGGCATCTAACAAGTCGGAATCCGTAAAGCCCGTCTCCTACCATATGGGGCAAATTGAAACGAAAAGGAGAGTTAGTGAGCCGTATGATGGGGGACTATCTTGTACGGTTCAGAGAGCACTTAGTAAGCAGGAGTAAATGATCACTTTCTACCGAAGCTTGATTCTATCTACTATGGTTTTTTTTAGTATTTTTTTCTGAAAATAGGCAATCTTAACCCTACTTTTTATTATTTTTATCGATATGTTTTTCTTTTTATTTTTTATTTTTTATTTTCATTGGTTCATTTTAAGCGTAGTCAATTTTACTTTATTGGCATTGTGTTATCATATGAGTAATGGAATTCGTCATTTATTGTTGGATTTGGGTCTTTTTCTATAATTATCCAAAGTGTATACTTCTGGAATTATTATGTTATTTTGTGCAGCTTGTCTAACTGTATTGAATATAATTCAATTTTATTTATCGTAAGTGCAGAGTATGATATTTGCAAACTCGCTAGAAGCAAAAAAAAAACTTTTTTTTTCGCTTCTATTTGCCACGGCGACCTAAGGGCGCCAGGTGTAGACCATTTCTGCCACATGTGCACTGTTCTAACCTTTACAGAGTAGACAACCCTGAAATGGGACATTAAGTGAAAAAGGGCGCTATGCCCTTCACAACCTAATCAGTGCCTGAAACAATATGGTGGGACCGAGAACGGTCAAAAGGAGTTTAGAATAACTAAAAGCGCAAGGCGGGGATAAATTATACATACATATATATGTATATAGATGCTATATTTTATTTTCTTGATTGGTTCAGCGATGACTTGTAATTAGGTCTACTTTATCTCGGGAAGAAATAACTAAGACGAGCCTACAAACTATCCTAGTACTATCTCAGCTGACGAGATACTTTTCAATTTGATAAGGGGAGCCTTACAACGGGCAACTGTCATATACAATTTTATAAGAAGAGGCCGAAAGAAAAGGCCGGTTTCGTCTTATTCTCGAAAGAAAAAGGTGAAAAGCAATGAAAGCTCATAGAGAAACCTTAGGACATTGGCTTCTTCAAAGAATGACTGCCACTTTTTTAGTTCCAACCATTCTTATAGCAAATGTTTCTACTTTGATTTTGTTAAATATCTCGTTATTCTGGCATATTCATGTGGGAATCGAAGAAATTTTGACAGATTATGTTCATCATGAAATAACACGAAATTGGATCTTGATTATTCTCAGAGTGTTTTGTCTAATAATCATTAAATATGTCTCTTTCTTTTTTGTTTATAAAAATAATTTATGATCATCCAAAAAAAATATGATACCGTAAAGCAAAAAAGCGCAAAGGGCGCAGCAAAAATATATAGATTTCTTTTTTCGCTCGCACAGGAACATGAACAAGACCTGAATGCTAAACCAGGGCCCTACCCAGAGCGTTACAGGGCGAGAAATTTGAAAGTTCATTTTAAGATAAATATATAGTAAGCAGTTCAATTTACCGGATATCAGGACGGGTCTTCTTAATATGAGTTTTGCTTACTTGTCATTATTAGAAAATAAGGTGTAAGGCTTTCTTTTTATTTTGTTTCGGCCCTTTTACCTCGGTATTGAATCTTGAGGAAATATGCTTATTAATGTTCCAGGTGTATGTGCATATTTTAGACCTTTTTCTATATTAATAAAGTTAACATTTGGTTAAGTTACATTTGTACTGCTGTTTTATATAACCTCGTTTATTGTAGATAAGTTCTTCTGCTTTGGTTTTATATACTAGTATGTATTTTTCAATGGTCCTACTCTTTTCAAACTTCTTCATACTTACCCTCCGCCATTGTATAAATAGCTCAAAGGAAAGGTCCGTAGGGCCTAGGACGACTTCAAAATAAATAGATGGATAATGCACCTTTTAGCTTGATTAGACGTTGTGATGTTAACATAGTTTTTCATTACACTGTTTATATAGTGGACAATTTCGTTATCGACTGGCGGATGAGCAACAATGCAAATAATCTATTTGAGCATATAAAAGAGTAACCATACTTTAGTAAAAGGCTAGAAGACATGAAAAATATATATATATATATATATATTTCATTAATTTCGTCATGAAATTGGACTATTATTTATAAATCGTCTCTGATACGATGTCAAAGCGCAACAAAAAAAAAAAAAAAAAAAAATTCTTTTTGTTGCTATTAGAGGTGTCATAGATGAAGTTAGTAAGTAATTAATGGTTACTAATGATGGCTTTTTCATTGCCCTTTATGTGGTTGTTCTGCCCCGTATCGTCCTTGCCATATAAGAGCGAAGCAATATTGATTGGCTAAGGAATCGGCGTGTGCTTGACTTGAAATTGAGTTGGCTTTCAAAAAAGAGACTCTTATTATGGATTTAGTAAAATATTTAACATTTTTCTATGATTCTTTTTCTTTTAGGTATTTGGGGAATTTTTCTGAATAGAAAAAATATTCTTATTATGTTAATGTCGATTGAGTTAATGTTACTTGCAGTCAATTTGAACTTTTTGGTATTTTTTGTTTATTTGGATGATATGATGGGTCAATTATTTGCTTTAACAGTGGCACCTGCGGAATCTGCTATTGCCCTTCTGGTTATAACTTTTCGAATTCGTGGGACTATTGCAGTGGAATTTAGGGCGACTGTTTACGTTGCTACAGTCATTGTTTAGCCATATGGAAAATATCTGCAGTCCTATGTTAGTAGCCATATAGCAAACTGCATGAAACCTTATTTTGCGTGCCGAGCATAGAGCTTACCTAACTACCGTGTAAACGGGTGGGAACCACAACATGCTCTCAAAACGTAGTTGAAGGGGAGAGGATAAAACTTTCTTTGAAAAGGGAGAAGACCACACAGTATGTTTGGCCTTCAACTTGCTTCTTTTCTGCCCTGGAAAGCACTTTTCGCATTATCGAGCCCTTCGGGCTGCAGGCAGCACTCAGAAAATACGTTTGTTGTGCGGCCTCCTTTTCTACTTGGGGCAAATGGAAGAAAACACGGCAAAGAGCGCTAAAAAAATTTATATTTTTCTTAAGACTGAAGGTTTACAAAGCAAACAAATGGCTTTAGCCCAAACGATCTGAGACTACGCTAGCCTGCTATTATACGAGATGAGCCCCTCTGGCAAATCAAAGTTTCTTTTGGTCAAACTGGACTTGCAGTTAACCACAGGAAAGTCCCTTGTAATGACGCACATAAATGCACGTTGTTAAGCTCTTAGTCTGCCATTGATAAATTATGGTAAGACCAAAATGGGAAAAAAACCCATGCAAGCATTGCAGAGCCTCAACGAGAGAGCAGATTACCCAAACTACTGGGGACAAAAGACTAAACGACATCTCGATACAAGACAGCCTCAAACCAAAAAGAGGCTAAGAACAAACTGTAGGCAACACCGGTGAAGTTCATTTCAGTCATCTGGACGGAGGTGGATGGCAAAGGTCCCATAGTACTCGCCCGAATTAAGAGGGCACAGCAAAAATATATATATTTTGCTATAACTGTTATCAGAATAAAAGGAAGGGGCCTAAGCGTCTGCTATATCTTAGCAAACCATATTTGACCAAGTGTTCTAGCCAAGCTCCCACAAATCCCAAATGAAATTCGTTCAAAAATACGAAGAAAAAAGCATTTAGGGGGGCTGTTGCTAATAGACTTTTGGATTTTGAGCCTTCTTAAAGCTGAGGAAAACTATTTAGACCTGCAAAACATCATGGGTAACCTATTATAGATTATGACTTACATAAAACTAAAACCACAAGACCTAAATTAATGACAACGATACCAGACATAATGACCATTGATGGGACCTCTCAAAATAAACTTCGAGCCCTGCGAGGCAGAGCGCAATAATCAAGAAAAAGTTAACTTGGAAAGGCACAAAACAAATATACACGTTGCACGCTTTCATTTGCTATGTAAACAAAGCAAAAGAAGAGGCCGAAGGTGTAGAACGCTATGCGTTCTGCTTTCAAAGGCCTACTTCCATCTAAAGGCTGGAATATAAAACATAGCAAGCAATATATATACATATATATATATATATATATAATTTATTTATTTTATTTTTTAAATTTCTGGTATCACAGACACCCAGGTGGAAGCCTGGAAACAATCTAGAAACGATCTATGAGTAAAAGAGATACTTCATACAAAATACCAGGCCGAAAAATCTTCACTATCAGAATTGAAACCTATACTGTCTTCAATGTCGGCTTACTGGCGCCCTTGTCAAAAGACCTAGCTCGACTATCCGACATTTGATATGCTGTAAACTGTAAAGTAAACTCTACTACCAAAGATCCTACGGCATGGCTTGCTTGATGACTAACATGCGGCATAACTGCTCTTCGTGCTCTCTGCATTATATGCAAAAAAGAAAACGCATCATGTTTAGAGTCTTAAGGACGGACTTGGGGGGAGATAATAAAAAAAAACTTTTTTTTGTTATTTTATAATGTCCCGCCAAAATTCCCCGTGATCGCTATAACAAGAAAGCAAGTTCCTTTATGTTACTTAAGCCACTTGGAGGCCGGTCACTATCAAAACAAGCCAAAACCTAGTGACGAAATCAAATCCAAAGAAAGGTTGAATTGGAGAGCCGTATGATGGGCGACCATCTTGTACGGTTCGAAAGGGGGCTCAAGTACCAAAGCATTTAATATGTGTCTAGGAAAATTCCACCCTATTTAATTACATGAAAGGATAAGCACAAAAACAAGTGCTTTGCTTCTATTTTGAAAATACGAAGTATACTTTGAATTGGGAAAGGCAGGATTCGAACCTACGTAGAAAACTTCAACAGATTTACAATCTGTCGCTTTTAACCACTCGGCCACCCTCCCCATGATAAGTAAGCTTTGACTTTCTTAGCTAAAATCACGGGACTTTGGTTATAAATTGGTCAATCCACGCATGTAACCCTGGTCTTTCCAATAGACTAATAAAAAAAGTAGATGCATGTATCGTTGGTATATATTATTTATTATGCACTTTAAGCATCCTACATGATTTGAACCTATGACCTTCAACTTAGAAGGTTGTTGCTCTATCCAACTGAGCTAAGAATGCAGTACAATACTAAGCACTTTGCCAAAAAAAAGTAAACTCCAGAGAAGAAAGAAGTTTGCTTCTTTCTTCTCTATCGCTATCTTCGCATAACAAGCAAATAAAGGGCGCACGGCGAGTAAGGGTGCCAGCTCTCTGCCCATTAAAGGCCATAGATAAAGTAATTGAGTTTTCGCTTGACGAATTGAGCGGGGGAAAACAAAATGTGAAAAAATCAAATAGTGAGCAAAAAATTTTTTTTTTTTTTGCTCGCTACCTGCTTCAATGCATTTTATTCTCTGTCTCCTCTTTCCCTTTTTTACTTGTTTTGAGTGAACCCTGTCAAAGAAAGAATGAAAAGGGCTGAAAAAACATACATATTTTTTTTCGCTACAAGCTCCTAAAAGCTTTAGCCATTCCTCGTGGTTGTCTGCACTTTATGCTATGCCCTTACTTAATCAAAATTCAACGCTCAACTGTATGATGGATCTAGTATGTAGTAATTACATTATGATGAGTACCATGTGTCAAATAAGAAATAATTGATGGGGGCAAAGGCCTAACTACTAAAGGCCTTAAATTGAAGGCACAAAGGGCGCATGCATCAAAAGCCAACCCAACGTGTTATTGGTTTTTATTAAGTTTAACATACGACAAAATATTACGAATTTTTTATTTAAAACTATTCTGAAATAAGTTAGAATCCGTTTTTTTCGGACATTTATTTGCTTCAGTTTAACAGGGTTTACGTGTTATTGGTTTTCAGAAGACTTTTTTTTTTGTCAGCAAAACCCTTTATTGCTTTTTCTTATTCAGGTTTTATTTGTACACAATTAATGGAGGCCTCGAGTACGTATGTTACTATTTCTTTAATGTCATGCTTTTATTTTTATTTCCTTTTCTAAGTTATCAAATCTGGTGTTTTTTCGATCCCCAGTTGCTATGAAGAACAAAAGAAGAAATATAACAACTTTTTTTACTTAAGTGGTTTTCACTTTTTTTTTCCCTATTTTTCACTTTTGTTGGGGTAGTTCCCAATATTTGGCACTTCTTATACAAATTGAATATAACATCAACTAATCTGCTCATAATAAAGTTACAACCTAAGATTTTTGACTATATTGTATTAACCATTCGTATTTTGTTTATTTCATCAATATGCTCTCAAGTACATGTGCTTGTAATATGTTTGCTAGAATCAAAAGCTATTTTTGTGAAAACCTCCATAAAAAATCGTCGTTTTTTTATGGTTCTTTCGTTCCTCATAGCAGCTTTATTAACACCTTCAGATATCTGGTGTCAAATTGTCGCTTGTTTATTTATTTATCTTATAATAGAGTTGACCACCTTTTACGCATTGATTATACGAGTTTATAAAAAACAATTAGCCCTTTTTAAACCAAAATTATGCTATGGCCGAAAAAAGGCCATGGCCAAAGACCAGGGCCGCAGAGCCCAACAAAAATATATATATATATATTTTTATCTTTGGCCTCATTTTGCTCGCTGCTATGCGCCAAGCTTTAACCATCTATCCTCCTCTCTTTTGTCTGGCTAGTTTTTCTGTTTTCAAATGGTGTAAGAAGAGGAAGCGCAGGAGCCCAACAGCTTATGTTTGCACTTTGCTTTCTTTATTCTAGATGGTTTATTTCAATTTGAATCCAGCCAAGCAGAGCAAGGCGACCATAGCGAAGCCATTGAGCAAAAAATAAGCATTTTGCCAAAAAGGCTCTAGGAGCTACTCCGCGACGCCTACTATGACTATGACCAAGCTTGCTTATGGCTGCTGCAATACTGGCCAGAGTACAGCAAACATAAGTATTCTTCGCTTTACGCCACCTTCACGAGCTTGGCGAAGGCCACAAAGTAGGCTTGACGAAAAAAACTCCCCGCTTTTCTTTTCTTGTTTATCTTCGGAGATGTAGAGAAAGAATACAAAGCTGAAGGAAAAGCCCGTGGGGCAAAAAAAAATTTTTAAAAAATTATCGTTGTATTCTCTCTGTGCATTTTCTTGCTTAATCCGCGCAGATAGTAGACAATTTATGATCTTAGATCCCGTATCTAACTGAGAGACGACCAACAGCGAAAAAGAAATATATTTCGCTGCACCCTCGTTTTCTAATGCTTTGCTTGGATGTACGAGCCCTACTTTTCTAAAGCAACCGTAGTATTATCTTTATGTTTATGGTGAAAAACAAAATGCGTTTTCAAAAAATATAAAAATTTCCCCAAATATATATTCCTTTCCACAGCTACAAGGAGTTAACTCTGTCATCGCTATGCTAATAATTTACGATGTTTAGGCCATGTTTCTGCCTTAATCAAGAAGGTCTAGATGTATGTTATAAGGAAATTGTATTTGTTGGGGTTCATATAATAGCACGACATATAGCGTTCTAAATGAGTAGGCTTCATTTTCCATATTTAGTTACTTTGAAGATTTTGTCTTATTTTTTAATACAATATAAGGAATTCCCCTGAATAGATATAAGATCACCGTTGGATACTTGAAAACCAGGAATATTGACCATTTTATAATTAACATAAATCTTTTTATGACTTATTAGCTGCCTTGCTTGAAAAGTAGTTGAACAGAAATTAAGACGAACCAAAATAACATCCAATCTTTTTTCTATATCGAATAATAAACTATTTTTTTATCTAGATAAGTTTGCGTTTTAGATTTTTGCATTTTTTTAATGGGTAATTTTTCATAAAAGAGGGACAATTTTTGTATAGTTTGTAATTGCTTGGAAAAGTCAGATTGTTTTTTATTTGTTTTTTTTTTAAGCTTTAAAATAATGGCTTATTGTTTTTGAGTAAGTTTTTTAATCTGCCAAACATTTTCTGAAATTTGGTGACAAGTTTTAAATCTTGGTGCAGGCATATGAAGTTAAATTGGTTTTTTTAGCCATTGCGAATAACGGGAATCAAACCCATATCCTCTACTTGGAAAGCAGATAATCTACCTTTAATCTATATTTGCCTAAAAAAAAAATTTAATCTTTTTTTGTTTCTTTTTCCGAGCTTTCGTTTGCATAGTAAATTAATATTAGGTTGATTATTGCTTACTTCAAGTTTATGATCTTTTTGAGATAAGGATGGATGTTTGAGTGGTTGAAGGAGTCGGTCTTGAAAACCGAAGAATTGAAAATACCGGGGGTTCAAATCCCTCTCTATCCGTGAGTGGGGTAATTAGTTAACTGTTTTCGAAAAAAAATTCATTTTGTTCGGTAACCTTTAAAGATCTTAATGTTGTGTAACCATTTTGCACACATAGCGTGCGCGGAAACATGATATTTGCTTTATAAAAATATATATATAATCATTATTTATGATAATTCATTCAAAAAGCCATGGTCTTTGGCTTTCGGCTCTTAGCTTGGTAGGTTTCGCCCTTGGCAATAGATAATAGCCCTAAAAGCTTAGAGAGAGCTTGACCTAGCAGGGCAACACATAAATCGTCACCTTATTTTTGGCTGCACGGCGCTGAGCCATGGCAGAAGGCTCTAGGCGAGCATTGGCTCGCTATTGTTGTCATTGAGCTCTGTCAACGATGACATAGCAAGGGTAGGTTGGAAATCCTTGCAGTGCAAAAATTTCCAATCTACACTTGATCTGTAGAAATTTCAAGGCTATCCAATTTTCATGCAAGGCACACCCAAACTTATAAAAATGCAAGAAAAGCACAATTTATAAGGGAGTAGCAAGTAAATAATATTGTGTAAAAGGTTAAGTTTTGTTGAAAGCAAACTTAGTTAATAGCATTAATCATAAGTTTGAAAAGGCAGTAAAACTAAGCCTAAAGTACAACCCATCCTTTAACATTAGCCCTCAGCTTAGTCTTCTTTCGTCTTTTTGCTTGGCTCTGAGCATGTAGCCTCAAGCATTCTAACCTAGGCTGTTGCCTTAATCTCAGATTTTGTTGCAACCTCCGGCCATCAACCTGCATTTTAGCCTCCTCGCTCTTAGCAAACAGAACGCCAATTCATGCGACATTCCAAAAATAAAACAAACAAAGGCCTCATTACACGCAAAGTTGCTCTGTTGTTGTTTGGTCTAAAATACTCAACTTTTTCTTTCAACCTCATTCGAATTCGAAAAGTAGTCTCTAATACGTTTTTTCGACTTAAAGAAATCAACCTAGATATACTAGAAGATCACTACCCCAAAGGAAGAAGGAAAAAGAGCAAGCCAAGACATTTGAGTGGATGTAGATGACATTTGACCGGCCTTCAACAATTTTGCAATCAAATGATGAGTTCAAATAAGATTAGTGGAGTTGACCATAGACTCTGCAATATTGAGTTGGTATGAGGTGTTAAAAGTAGAGATCTAACATATATAGTTCAGGCCAATTTCATAGTGCGCCAAACCAAGATATATAAACATCATAATTCTATTGTATTGACCCTAAGGATAAATTCAAAATTTGTGTGTTCTTTAATAAAACAAAAATATCATCACGCGCCCAACCACCGTGGTCTAAGAACATAGAGAAGAAATAACGTAGTTGAATCTGAGTGTGTCGATCAAATGACCCACAAAAGGAAATACCAGCACTGATGGTCTATTGTGCAAAAGTGGCAACTCAAATAAAATAAACTACCTATATATAAAAATTGTTGATGCATTTCGATTGAGGGACATACTAATAAAGATAGAGAAGGAAGGGCACGTTGCTTTGCGCAAAGCGCTTTCAATTCAAATATGCGAGCGAAAAGATATGATGCTTAGATAGTGTCGCACCTGCAAACGAAAAATAAAAATATGACTTGTAGACCATTAATAAGAAAATTTAGTCTATTGTATCTCTCTAATGATGAACTACGAAAAACGACTTTACCTACAGGCACAATTAAAAAACTGCAAAGCACAACATAACCTACAAGCCTTTGGCCCAAATATGGTGTAACTTTGATTATAGTTTGATAAGAGGGCCAAAGGCCCATATGACTGTAATTATAGATTGGCTTGGTAATACAAGGGCCGTTGAGCTATCATCATCATTTGAAATAGTATTTAGGCCATGAAGGTCTGATAACTAAAAAATAATAAAAAAGATTTCCGTAGATTAAACCAAGTTTTGGCGGATATGATGGAATTGGTAGACATGCCAGGTTTAGGTTCTGGTGACCATAATGTTCGTGGGGGTTCGAGTCCCTCTATTCGTACAAATTGGAACTTGAAGTTATGTAATCATTAGACCTCAAAGATCTGCGGCCTTCTCCTTATTTGACCTCTATTTGTTCGATAAATATAACCTATATAATTACTGTTTTTCAGCTAATGCTACTTTTCCAAATAATATTTATGGGTGCCACTAGCTATCGTAAATTGTCAAACTGCACCCAACATGTTCAACTAATGGGAGTTAAGTCATAAAGTGACCATAGATCTACGCAATACTTCTATTTTTGTAAATAATGTAATTATAAAAATTACATGCTTTGCTCGACCCAATTACGCTTATACAGTTAAGCAGGGATGGAGAAAAGAGTTGAAAAAAAGAAATATAAAAAATTATATATATATTTTTTCCAGCTTTTTTACCAAATTTTATATGTAAATTATATAATATAGATATGTAAATAAGTTTCACCAAAACTGCGCCCCCTCATACGATTTGATGACACCTAATTTATCATAAAAGCACAAGCAAATGGTTATTTTGTGTAGTATAAAATAGACTTTGACTCCTAGCCATTTTTTTTAGAGCCTTGCTTCTTACCTTTAGAGCCATTCAGTCTACCTCTCAGACGCATTATGGCTGAAGGCTAAAGGCTGAGAGTTAGGGTGTGTGAACTAACTAACTACTAAATAAAAATAAAGCACTTATGGTAATTATAGCCTTACTTGAGGAGATAAGAGTTGTAGAAGGGGTCTATGCAGAAATCAACCAAATTCAAATGGAGAAAAATACCCAAATAAAGAAGGGTGCCTGCACACAAAACTACAAAGTATGACAATGTCAAAACCGCAAAGTATGATGATGTTATAGAGCAATGACGACAAAATAAATAATGATTTTACATCTTTTCCTAGGTAATATAAGCTCAAAGCTAACCCCAAAGCCCGCTTCTATCACAAAATATAACGTTATGACGATAATTTTCCATAAACTTATCTTTCCCCAAATTATGATTATTATCAGCAAAAGTGCTAAGGCCCTAAGAACAAGTATTTCTTTAGCATTACTCTTTTTTATTTCATTTCAATATATCATTTTGATATTATTGATATTTATTTTGTATGCATTTTGTAATCATAACCTCCTTGCAGGAGAGAGACCGTAGTGATCGCACTATTCTTTAATCATCGCGATAATTTTCCTGTATTTAATGTTTAAAGAACAAGCCTAGTAAATGAAGTAGTTAGGTTGTAAGACCTATATTGAAATGAAGTGTAATCAGATTGCTCAATCTATAAATATAGATCTGTATGATTTTTGAATTTCTTTATTAAAGATTTACGCTTGCAGCCTTCACTCAAAATGATAGACAGCTTTGGAATTATTTTATAGACAGCTTAAAAATAAAAAATGACAAAAGTATAACTACTATTAGGAAATTTGCTATTATACCATAAACTTGTAAATTAATGGGTCTTTTACCTTGCACAGTACCTATGTTCTCACTTTGCGCCTTTAATTCAGTAAAACGAGTCATGATCAAACTAGGAACTATAGAAGATATTTAGTTGGACCAACCAATAGGGCAGAGTAATCAACTCTTTACGATGGTTAACAACAGAAAATAAAACACATTTTATTTTCTCCTGCTTGGTCGTGTACTTGAGGTTAAGGAGCAAAGGAATTAAATTGCACAAAAAGGCAAAGCAATCAAGCAGCATGGCTGCTTGATTGGCGAGAAAAAATATACTTTTATTCATCAAAAATGCGCTCAATTTAGAAATCAGATTATAAGCTATTATGTGCTCTGTTTACCATGTACGCAGAAGGAAACGATATAAGGTTAAAGCTACAGATCCACAATATAGATAAATAATTTTGGTTATAAAATAATATAGTATATCATAGGAAAACATAACCAAATGACCCGCCTCTATGATGTTTTATTATGGTTTGTGTAGTGGGAAGTAATTTCGTTTTTGTTTTAGGTGCGTAGCACTTCGTAGGCTTTACAAACAAAGACCGTAGGTCGACTTTTTGGAGTATAGCCAAGTGGAAAGGCTTCGGTTTTTTATACCGACATGCAAAGGTTCGAATCCTTTTACTCCAGATTTATGTGATTTTCAACTTTATATATATAAAGAATATATATATATATATATATATATATAATTCCAATCCAATCTATAAAAAGCGAGCTGACGTAGAAAACTACGCAAGCCTCCCAATGAAGCCAGAATAAAACCTATCCAAATACAGAAAATAAAGGGTAGTTTGATTATGGTAATATACCAGCCTATTTCAAAACTTCCAGTTCCAATCAAAGCATATAGATCTGTAAAGAGATTGGTATGTATAGCTACTTTGGTAGAACTCGTTTCTTTATTGGAAAGAGAAAATCTCTTTTCTGGGAACACAGTCAACCAAAGTGGGAAACTATTATGTTTGCTTCTCCACGATCTGTCATCATGGAAAAAATGAAAAAAATAAAATAAATAAATAAATAAATATATATATATATATATATATATATTTATTTTTTAAAATTTTTTTAAATTTTTTTTTTTTTCATTTTTTCCATCTTTGTACAAGGGCGCAATAATTGGCAACAAGTTGATTATGGCACAAAGTGATCTATCATGCTAAAAAATAAATGGCTTTTTTAAGGACAATTCATAAATAACTAAATTACCACAAATGGAATGAAAAGTGGTCTATGTAATTGATCAATACCTCGCAACCAACAATGTTCCTTCCTTATATGTAGTTCGGAACCCAAAGGCAATAATTGAGTAAATTGTCTCTTTTTTGTGTTAGTTAACCTAAGTCGTAGCATTACTGCAGAGGCTGGGCTTCCGAACCGTACATGAGCCTCCGGCCTCATACGGCTCTTCTCAGGGGAGCAAACTAAATAAAATAGAAAGTAGAGATTTACATGGTGTTTGCCTAGTTTATTGTCAGGACGGAAAAAAATCTTTTTTCTGTCCATTTTGCTCATACAAACTCCTCGCCATTTATTATGCTGCGCCCTGAGTCCCCATGTCAGCTTTTCTTCTGGGAATTCATCATTTTACTAACGCGAGCAAAGTAATTGCCCTGAAGGTTTTTCTTTTTGGAAGGATCCTGTTCCCACTGGCTCACAACCTAGCTGGCCTGCTAGTTTTACTGGAACTTCATGGAAATTATCATGTTCCCTAGTTAGATGGTTGGATGTGAAATTTACTTCATGAGTAACGGTACAAATGTAGATGATATCATCACGACCTCTCTTTTCGTACCGCTAGGAATGCTTAACGCCATTTCGCCAACTAGCGTTACCTGCGGCCTTTCTCGCCATTGGCAAGTCTTTTAGTGTGGTCAGTACTGGGTGTTTTCGAGTAGTGAAGCTTATACTCATTTACATTGGTTCATCCTAAGTCCTTAAACCTTTTGCACTAATTTGGAAAGAAGCCATCTTCCTATCAAGGTTCAAGAATCAACTAAGCATCTCAGCGACGAGATTTAAAACTCGAATTTAACCAGAGTTCACGCCATGTAGGCGTGGGCTTGAAAGTAATGATGGTCACACATAAGCCACCGGGTCACACGACAGAACACCCATAACAAAGATGCAAACTCCTCCATGTGAAATCTTCATAGTCATGGGAACTTTTTGAAAGTCATGACCAACATTTATCAGTCTTTTTGGTAAGGCGCGAACAATAAAAAAGATATTCCAATTATTTTTGAAAAAAAAAGAAAAAGCTTGCAGAATATATATTTTTATTTTTACTTAAATAAAACTCGATTCTTAATTCCATTTATCGAATCGGGATTAGCTCCTCCCATTGATTTTATAATAGATCCTTCTTCTCTACTAGAAAAATTCGCAATTAAAAATAAATGAATAGGATAAAAGGGGCTTAGATAAAAGATCAAAATATATTCCATTTTTTTTTCAATGGTTCAGAAGGGATTCGAACCCTTGACTTCATGGTTCGGAACCATGGGCTCTAATCCACTGAGCTACAAAACCCTATTAGATGTAAAATCTATCAAATTTTTTCTATTCCTTAGTACCGGGGGTTGATTAGTACCAGGGGGTTGACAAATTTTGGAAGAAATCAACGATCTGTATGATTAGGAAATATAAAAACACATTTCTTTTGGTGATTTTGTCCATCCCTCCCCCCGAGGGGGGGGGGGGTAGACAGACGAAATCACTGAAATGAAATTGTGAAATATAAACTATGTCAAACAGTATCGATCGTGTCAAACTCAAATTTGATTTCTTTCCATACTTCACAAGCAGCGGCTAGTTCGGGACTCCACTTGGCAGCTTCGCGAATAATATCATTACCTTGACGAGCAATATCGCGTCCCTCATTACGGGCTTGTACACAAGCTTCTAGAGCAACTCGATTAGCAACTGCACCAGGTGCGTTCCTCCAAGGATGTCCCAGAGTTCCTCCACCAAACTGTAATACGGAATCATCCCCAAAAAATTCAGTTAGAGCAGGCATATGCCAAACAAGAATACCTCCCGAAGCTATAGGTAAAACACCTGGTAAAGAAACCCAGTCTTGGGTGAAATAAATACCACGGCTTTTGTCTTTTTCGATATAATCATCACGAAGTAGATCAACAAATCCCAGAGTTACTTGACGTTCCCCTTAAAGTTTACCCACTACAATACCGGCGTGGATATGATCCCCACCAGATAAACATAATGCTTTAGCTAATACACGGAAGTGCATACCATGATTTTTTTGTCGGTCAATAACTGCATGCATTGCGCGATGAATATGAAGAAGTAGACCATTATCTCGGCAATAATGAGCCAAAGTAGTATTTGCAGTGAAACCACCTGTCAGATAGTCATGCATGATGATAGGTGCTCCTAACTTTCTAGCAAATGTCGCTCTCTTCATCATTTCTTCGCATGTACCTGCAGTAGCATTCAAGTAATGACCCTTGATTTCACTTGTTTCAGCCTGGGATTTATAAATAACTTCTGCCACAAATAGGAAGCGATCTCTCCAATGCATGAAAGGTTGAGAATTGACGTTTTCATCATCTTTCGTAAAATCAAGTCCACCACGAAGACACTCATATACTGCTCTGCCATAGTTTTTAGCAGATAGACCTAATTTTGGTTTAATAGTACATCCCAATAGGGGACGACCATATTTGTTTAATTTATCTCTCTCATCTTGGATACCATGAGGTGGACCTTGGAAAGTTTTAGAATAAGCTGGGGGAATCCGTAAATCCTCTAGACGTAGAGCTCGTAGAGCTTTGAATCCAAAAACATTACCTACAAATAGTGGTCAAATTGGTGTATTACCCAACCATGCTCCATTTCTTACGGCCTTGGATATAGGAATCTTAAAAATAAGAGTTAATGGACAATGGTCTACTATGGCATTGATGGGAGGTTTTGCCATGATAGACAATAACCAGATGACTATACTAGTAAATGAGGCGGAGAAAGTTGTCGAAATAAATCCACAAGAGGCTCGGGATACTTTTCAAATAGCTCAAAAAAAGTTAGCCCAAGCTGAAGGTAGAAAGCAAGTTATTGAAGCTAATTTGGCTCTTAAAAGAGCCAAGGCACGATTAGAAGCTATCGATGCTACTCCTACCTCTCCTGTCCCTAATTAATATCTCTTTTAGTGGAAAAAAATAAAAATAAAAATTGATAGAATTGAATCCATTTACCAAAATTCTACCCAAATAAGAATTGCGAGGAATCTAACAATTATTAGATGCCATTAGAAAGAAATGGCATCTAATAATTCTTTAATTATTACCTACTATTGGATTTGAACCAATGACTCTCGCCGTATGAAAGTGATACTCTAACCACTGAGTTAAGTAGGTTATTGATATTGTAGCTATTGTTGGAGATACAAGCAATATAGTTATATAAATAGTATGAATTTATAATTATTTCGTTGTTGGTACTTGCCTTGACAATAAATAGTCAATTATGCTATTATAATTGAAGAATGGCAAGGGCTATAGCTTAGCGGTAGAGCGCCTCGTTTACACGTGCGCCAATGCTTTTAAAAAGATTTATCGAACCATTCGATTCACAGAATAATTGTTATGTGAAAAAAATTCGTCTTACTCTACGGATTAATTTGAGAAAACAGTAGCATGACAGAAAATGCAAATTACATTTTATAATTGATGATTTAGTTGATATGGTTAAATTAAGATTCATTTAATGCCAAGCATGATGGGGACAATACGGGGACCTCAAAATATTCTACTTTTTTGCTTCATGAACTCTAAGGTGTATAGAGTCTCGTAATTTCTTTAAGCAGTAGAAACTTAGTCTGGGTGAACCCATGCTAAATTAAACAAACCTACGTCAATATCGAAAACCTTTTCAAAAACTTTGGGATTGCTCCGAAGAAAAAATCGAAGCACACGGAGTTATTTCATTATCTCCAGAAGAAAAAGATAGCAAAATAATTGATTTATATGTTGGTTAGTGAGAGAGCCCGATGCAACAAAAACTGCATGTGGGGTTCCTGAAACGGTTCAAATGAAAATGAATGAATTTTTAATTTAAAAAATTATTTTTTTCCAAACTGTTTTACCAAGAATGTCTACGGTTCAAATCTGTATAGCCCTAAACCTAAAAAACTGATATCTCTCTCTATCTATTTTTTAGTAGAGTAGTGGATTCCCCCCACCCCTACCTCGATCGATATTTCCACTTCTTATTATAGATCTTATTATAGATTTGGTAATACCCCCCTATTTCTATGCCTACAACCAGGGGTAATACTAACTAGGAATATCTTGAGATTTTTTCTATGTTTCAAATAAACAGAATTCTTTTTTTTCTTTTAGTTTTTATTTGACAGAGTACTCAATAATATCCCAATTTTTTTTTGTTCTATCCTATTTTTTTTGTATCAAATGAGGAAAACTATTTTCTTTTTATTTAGCAACTATTATTGTATTGCGTATCGCTGCATGAACAATATAGACTGATATAATCTATGATATGTTTTTATTAAATTTCGCCCGACGTAATAGATAATTTTCAATTATTACACAAACCTTTATTATGCTAGTATTCGAACGAAGTGACAAATAAAATGATGAAATTTATTTTGAGTTTCCATTTACATCTCGCTCTCGGATCAATCTATTACTTAATTACTATACAAATATTCATAAATAAATGATGGAGCCACTCCAACCCCAAATCAAATGGGTGCTACGACAACATCTATGGAATTTTAGGATGGTACAAACAATATTGTTTTCATTTTTTTCTTGTTTATTCCAATTTAATTGTTAATTCAACTGTCTATTTTTTGGGAAGAAGCCACTAAAAAGAAATATTGAACCGAATCTCTTTCATTTCAAATAGTGTCGGATCGGCACATAGTAATAGGTTCATTAAATCATATGTAATAATTCTTCTTATGGTTATTCGAAATGATCGAATAAAAAAATTGATTTTCTATTTTATTGTTAGGTGAAATCCCGACAAAGAAGAATTTCTTGTTATTTCAATATTTTCATCCATTTTATAGGAGTATATTGATGTCCCCACTGGCCAAATATGATTCTTTTTTCCTCTTTTTACTAATAACTAGTTTCATTCCTATAATAGTTTTTTCTATTTCCAAAATTGTAACACCTGTTAATAAGAGACCGGAAAAATTGACTAGTTATGAATCAGGTATAGAAACGACGGGGGATTCTTGGATCCAATTCCAGATCCATTATTATATGTTTGCTCTAGTTTTTGTCATTTTCGATGTAGAAACAATTTTTCTCTATCCATGGGCTATGTGTTTCAACGAATTGGGTTCATCCGCCTTTATCGAAGCCTTCATTTTTATATTTATTTTAATTATTGGTCTAGCTTATGCATGGCGAAAAGGAGCCTTGGAATGGTTTTAATTTCTAAATATTCTAATTGTGGAAATGAGGTCGGAAATTCTATGAAGTCACTTATAAATTCTGTGGAGTCACCTCTACTTGATCAAAAAACACCAAATTCAATTTTTTTAACTACTTTTAATGATTTTTCAAATTGGGCCAGACTCTCTAGTTTATGGCCACTTCTCTATGGTACTAGTTACTGTTTCATCGAATTTGCCTCATTGATTGGTTCACGATTCGACTTCGATCGTTACGGTTTAGTACCTAGATCCAGTCCCAGACAAGCTGACCTTATAATAACGGTTGGCACCGTAACCATGAAAATGGCTCCGTCTTTGGTGAGGCTGTATGAGCAAATGCCTGAGCCTAAATATGTAATTACTATGGGAGCATGTACCATTACAGGAGGTATGTTTAGTACAAATTCTTACACTACCGTTCGTGGAGTAGATAAATTAATTCATGTAGATATTTATCTACCCGGTTGTCCAGCGAAACCAGAAGCTATTATAGATGCTATAACAAAACTTCGTAAAAAAGTAGTTCAAGAAACATATGGAGATAAAACCAAGTTTCAACGAGGGAATAGGTATTCGACCTTGAAACATCAGTTTCGTTCTGAACCTACTATTCACACTGGGCAATATAATGAGCGGTTGAATAATCAATTTTATACGTATCAACTCAATTCTACTTTGGGAATACCTCTCCAAATAATTAAGAAAGAGAAAGGTTTGATATCTTCTAAGAAAAACAAAAATGAGAGAGGAAAGGATATTCAGAAAAAGGAGGAGGGAAAATAGGAAAATTAAATATGTTAGATACTTCTACGAAAAATATTGATGAGATACGGGGCCGATTATCTGTTTGGCTAGCAAAGAAGAAATTAGCCCATAGACCTTTGGGTTTTGATTATTAGGGCGTAGAAACCCTACAAATTAGATCTGAAGATTGGCTTTCTATAGCTGTGGCTTTATTTGTTTATGGGTTCAATTAGCTCCGTTCTCAATGTGCCTATGATGTAGCGCCAGGGGGGCTTTTGGCTAGTGTGTATCACTTCACGAAAGTACAAGACGACGCAGATCAACCTGAAGAAGTCTGTATAAGAGTTTTTGTATCGAGGCAAAATCCCCAAATTCCGTCTATTTTTTGGATTTGGAAAAGTGTCGATTTTCAGGAACGGGAATCTTATGATATGTTGGGAATTACTCATGAAAGTACAATTCATAGCAGACAGTGCAGCTACTTCAGGAGGAGAATTGGGTCTGGGAAAGAATGTTTTAGTAGCATATATGCCATGGGAAGGTTATAATTTCGAAGATGCAATACTTATTAGTGAACGTTTAATCTATGAGGATATTTACACATCTATTCATATTGAAAAGTATGAAATCAAGGCTCGCACAACGAGTCGGGGTCCTGAAAAAATTACTAGGGAAATACCTCATTTGGAAAGTAATATACTTCGTCATTTAGATAAGAGTGGACTTGTATTATCAGGATCTTGGGTAGAAACTGGAGATGTTTTGGTGGGAAAACTGAGACCTCAAGAAGCAGAGGAATCTTTACGTGCCCCAGAGGGTAAATTATTACAAGCTATATTTGGTATTCAAGTAGCTACTGCAAGAGAAACTTGTCTCAAAGTACCTTCGGGTGGAAAAGGCCGAGTCATTGATGTGAAATGGATTTATCAAAAAGATACTTCTATTAATCATGAAAAAAAGGTACGTGTTTATATTTTACAGAAACGAAAAACACAAGTGGGTGATAAAGTAGTTGGAAGACATGGTAATAAAGGTATTATTTCAAAAAAATTACCGAGACGAGATATGCCTTATTTACAGGATGGAACACCCATAGATATGGTATTAAGTCTATTGGGTGTACCTTCACGAATGAATGTAGGGCAAATTTTTGAATGTTCACTTGGTTTATCTGGATATTTTTCAAAAAAACATTATAGGATAACACCTTTCGATGAGAGATATGAACGAGAGGCTTCAAGAAAACTAGTCTTTTCCGAACTTTATGAAGCGAGTAAAAAAACATAAAATCCTTGGTTATTTGAACCTGAAAATCTCGGAAAAAATCGATTAATTGATGGAAGAATCGGAGAAATTTTTGAGCAACCTGTTACAGTAGGAAAGGCTTATATGCTAAAATTAATTCATCAGGTTGATGATAAAATCCATGCGCGTTCTAGTGGACCTTACGCACTTGTTACACAACAACCTCTTAGAGGAAGATCCAAACGCGGGGGACAAAGAGTAGGAGAAATGGAAGTTTGGGCTTTAGAAGGTTTCGATGTTACTTATATCTTACGAGAAATGCTTACCATAAAATCCGATCATATTCGTGCCCGTTATGAAGTACTTGGTGCTATTGTGACTGGAGGGCCCATTCCTGAACCTAATACTGCTCCAGAATCTTTTCGATTACTTGTTCAAGAGTTACGATCCCTAGCTCTGGGATTGGATCATGTTGTTGTATCCGAAAAAAAATTAAAAAGGATTTTGAAGGACGTGTAATAGAAAAGAAAAGAAAATTGAATTTTATGATTCACCAAGAAAGGCATCAACACCTTCGGATTGAATTAGCTTCTCCCGAACAGATCCGTAGTTGGGCCGAAAGAACTCTACCTAATGGAGAAATAGTTGGACGAGTGACCAAGCCTTATACTCTACATTATAAAACACATAAGCCCGAAAAAGATGGATTGTTCTGTGAAAGAATTTTCGGACCCATCAAAAATGGGATTTGTGCCTGTGGAAAGTATCAAGGAATTGAAAATTATTCGGGTCGTTCTGTTATTATGGTGGGGCCTTCTCTCCCACTGCATCAATGTGGATTACCCCGGGAAATGGCAATAAAGTTTTTTCAAGCATTTGTTATTCGAGGTTTAATTGGGCGGCGCCTCGCTCCCAACCTTAGAGCAACGAAAAGTATGATTCAAAATAAGGAATCGATTATATGGAAAGTACTTCAAGAAGTTATGCGGGGGCATCCTGTACTACTAAATCGGGCACCTTCTCTCCATGGATTGGGCATACAGGCATTTCAACCCATTTTAATAGGAGGGCGTGCTATCCGTCTCCATCCACTAGTTTGTGCAGGATTTAATGTAGATCTTGATGGGGATCAAATGGTTGTCCATATACCTCTATCTCTGGAAGCTCAAGCGGAGGCTCGTTTACTTATGCTTTCTCATACGAATCTTTTATCTCTTGTGACGAGAGATCCTGTCTCTGTACCAAGCCAAGATATGCTTCTTGGACTTTATATACTAACAATCGAAAATCACCAAGGCATTTCTGGAAATCGGGAGAAGCTTCTGGAATCTAATTGTAGTTATAGAAGTAGGGTTTCCTCGAAAAAAATACCTTATTTTTATGGTTACGACAATGTGGTTGGAGTTCGGGAGCGGAAAAAGATCAGCTTGCATAGTCCTTTATGGTTCCGATGGGGAACAAATTTGTGAGTAATTACTTCGAGAAATCGTGAAAAGCCCATTGAGGTTCAATACGACCCTTTAGGCACTTCTTCTCAAATTTATGAACATTATCAACTTGGAAGAAATAAAGAATAATTTTTTTTTGGTATTTACGTTTATACAACAGTCGGTCGTGTTATTTTCAATCAACAAATAGAAGAAGCTATACAAGGTACTTTAAAAGCTTCGCGACACCGGGATCGACCATTACCTGCTGTAATTATATAATAATAGATTTTTATTCAAGGAGACATAAATTTGGGAAGCCTCGTAATTATTAACACTCGTAATTATCAAAGAATGGCTTGAATCTAGTGCTAGATACCACCTAGAAAAAGAAAGAGGTTTCCTATTATGGTAGAATCGGCCGAATTGCTCTTCTATAATAAAGTGATGGATAGAATTGCTATAAAACAACTCATCAGCAAATTAATTGCTCACTTTGGTATTACATATACAACGCATGTTTTAGATCAACACAAGAATCTAGGTTTTCAACAAGCTACTCAAGCAGCTATTTCATTAGGAATTGATGATCTTCTAACAACACCTTCCAAAAGTTGGCTTATTGAAGATGCGAAACAGCAAGGTTATACTTCGGAAAAACATCATCGTTATGGAAATGTACATGCGGTAGAGAAATTACGTCAATTAATTGAAACTTGGTACGCCACGAGTGAGTATTTGAAATAAGAAATGAATCCCAATTTTAGGATGACTGATCCTCTAAATCCAGTACATATGATGTCTTTTTCAGGGGCGCGAGGAAGTACATCCCAGGTTCATCAATTAGTAGGTATGAGAGGATTAGTATCAGATCCTCAGGGCCAAATTATTGATCTACCTATTCAAAGTAATTTTCGTGAAGGCTTATCTCTAACAGAATATATTATTTCTTGTTATGGGGCTCGCAAGGGAGTTGTTGATACTGCGGTACGAACATTAGATGTTAGATATCTTGCACGTAGGCTAGTTGAAGTAATTCAACATATTGTTGTACGAAAAATGGATTGCGGTACTATTTGAGGCATTTCTGTAAATGTTCCTCGGGATCATAGAAAAATATACGAGGAATTAGTCAATATAAATTAATTGGCCGTGTATTAGCAGATAATTTATACATAAATGGGAGATGCATCGCCACGCGTAATCAAGATATTACAACTGGTCTTGCAAATTCTTTAATAAATCTTCAGACAAAACCAATTTATATACGTTCTCCTTTAACCTGCAAAAGTATAAGTTGGATCTGTCAATTTTGCTATGGATGGAGTCTTACCCACGGTGATTTAATACAATTGGGAGAAGCAGTAGGTATTATTGCGAGCCAATCCTTCGGAGAACTCGAGACTCAGCTAACATTAAGAACTTTTCATACTGGTGGAGTAGTTACAGGTGACATTGCGAACACATGCGAACTCCTTTTAATGGAATTATTAAATTTAATACAGATTTGGTTTATCCTACACGTACGCGTCACAGGCATCCCGCTTGGATATGTCACAATGATTTATCCGTCAGTATCGAAAGCAAGAACAAAATCTATAATTTAAATGTTCCACCACAAAGTGTGCTTTTGGTTCCGAATAATCAATACATAGAATCGAAGCAAGTAATTGCAAAAATCCGTGCTAAAATATCTCCTTTTAAGGAAAAAGTTCAGAGGTATTTTTATTCAAACTCAGAGGGGGAAATGCACCGGAGTACGAAGGTGCGGCACGCATCTGAGTATGTACATAGTAATGTCCATCTTTTATTTACAATAGGTCATGTATGGATATTATCGGGAAACTTTTATAAATATGACGAAACCTCGTCCATGTTTTATCAAAATCAAGATAAGATTGATATTGGACCGCCTCTTGCGAAACAAATTTTGAATTGTTCAAGAAATATAGACAACTCTTATAGTAAGGATTGGAATTCCACTTATTCTAGTATCCTTCCACATGCTTATAGTATTTCACAAATAAATAAAAAGGGAAAAATCCCTTATTTACTTTTGAAGAAGAAGAAAGAAAAGTACGAAAGAAGAGCCTTATTTAGATTTAGGCTTAGAACGGAAAAAAATGGAATTTTACAAAATAATGATATTTTTGCCATTTTAGATGATCCCAAATATAAAATAAGAAGTTTGGGAACCATAAAATATGGTAATACTAAAATTCATTTAATTAAGAAAAAAAAAAGATTTATGAAGATCGAAAGACGAAAAATTATAGATCGAGATACGAAATAATCGAGGGAGATAATTTCTTTTTTCTTCATGAGGAAATACATATTTTATGTGAATCTTCTTCCTCTATTTTAGTAGAAAATAATAGTATCGTTCGAGTAGGTACCAAGATTACTTCAACTATTAATAGTCGAGTGGTTGGACTGGTTAAGATAGAAAAGGGAATGGGTAATCGTATCAAAATAAAAATATTGCCTGGAAGTATCTATTATCCTCGTGGAGAGACATAGAATCTTTATAAACAAGATGGTATTTTGGTACCACCAGGAAACAATTTTTTTGGGGAATTCCAATTCAAAAATTGGATTTATCTTCAATGGGTTGTAGTTACCAAAGAAAATTCGTTTTTTTTAGTTAGACCCGCAATAGAATATAGAATCTCTAATGATTTTAATAAATCAAATTTATCACCACCTCTTTTTTAAAAATTTAAATCCCCTGAAAGAACGGGGAACCCTCGAAATTCGAACTGTTAAATACATTTTTTATGAAGATGGTGAAGAGGTCCAAGCAGTAGGAGATATCAATACTCAATTGGTCCAAAGTTGTTTAGTACTAAATTGGGGAGCAACAAAAACTTTTATAAAAGAGGCTTATGCTTCTTTTGTAGAAGTAAGAATCAACAAAATGATTAAAACTTTTCTCCAAATTAGTTTGGTGAAATATATTGATCTAGATAGTAGGAATAGAGGGAATATTTCCATTTCCAAATATCTTTTTAATAACAAAGTATCTAGTACCAACCAATATTGTAATCGTGGAAACCAACTACTTAGTAAACATCGAGGTACTATTCTTTGTATTCCACCGAATCAAAACAAGGAGAGTGGCTCCCTCCTTATTTTGTCTCCATTTCATTTATTTCGAACTCTTCTATATAACGGCACGAAAAAGAATGTAACGAGAAAGAAAAAAAAAAGAAGTATTTCATTTGGAAAAATATCCTCGCTTTTATATACAATCCCTCGATCAAGGATCAGAAAAAGAATTAATTACTACCCCTAAAAATCTAAGTGGAATTTTTTATTCAGAAAAAAAAAGTAGGCATATTTTGTTAACAACCGGAAGAATTTCCGGACAATTCAATTTATCGGAAAATTCGTTTTTCTTGGGTCACTTACAAAATATCACAAATTTTTTTCAACCTTTTTGTTTGATAACCCATGATCGACTCATATCTATTAAATTTTCAATAATAGATAGTTCTCTGAATACTTTTCGAAAACCTAAGTGGTTTTTTATTGGTGAAAATAGAAAAATATATAAATTGCTGTTAGGTAATAGTATCATTTCCAATATACTAAGATGGTCTTTTCTTCCATTTTTTTCATCAAGAAAAAAAATGAAATTAATAAATCTCGGACAATTTATTTGTGAGGGTTTATCCGTACACTACTAGCTAGATGTGGCCGAGTTCACCTTGTATTTCACTCAGATTTGAGTGAACTAGGACAGATTAACTACAAGCCAATCATAGTAAAACAACTTAACTGCAGGTTAATCCCCCAATGATCGGGGACCAATTGCTACGGACAGGTCAATTAAGCTAATGAAATAAGATGGAAACAAGTGATGTCCAAATTCAGGTGGAAATTACACCTATTAGTTAAATCAACCTACAACACTAGTCAATGAAACACTGTCAATTAAGCTTCACCAAGATCTCCATCAAACCCTCTCAAAAATTAGCATTCAAAATTCAACACTAAAATGACCTTAAAATGCAGCACCACGTGCCCCTTCAGAGCACACATAGGATCTGCAAGATCTGGGAATACTTCCACTACAAACAAAATTGTTTATAGTTGAAAAGTTCCCAAAATCAACACCTATGGAAAGGGACCAAAACTATCAAATTTTTAAGACAAACTTGAGCAAAATTGTTCGAATCTGAAGTGTAGGGCTCCATTTGTCCTTAAGTATGCCCAGGTGCAAACCCTTCCAGGTGCATCTCCAGATCCTGTAAAGAGCTCTCCTGCCTTTCGAATACTTGATTATCAGGTGCGCCTATCGCTGATGAAGATAGGGAGATAGAAAGGAAGCTTGCAACAGCTGCAACAACATCTTGAATTTCTGTCACATTGCAAGAAGCAATGGGAAGATTTAGTCATGATGTTGGCTAGTAATCAAGATACATTGCTAATGAAAAAAGTCAATAGTACATCATTCAAGCTGCAATAAGCTTGACAGGATAAGAGTTGTTTCATCTAAGCCTAAACCATAGAGAGGCCCTACATAGTAATCAATATAGGTAGACAAAATGCGTGGACCACATAACAAAAGCAAATCACCACATAGACACAAACTGTCATCGGGTGAATGCATAAAAGGATGAAAACTAGGACCCAACATGTGGAAGGATCTCGTTCATTTGAAAGGTTGTAAGCATGTGCTTAGGTCACATCAGCATCTACATGAACAAAAGGTGACATTGTGTCACCCAATGCACATGATGTAAAATCTATCTCCCAAAGACTTGGATTTGAGTCTAAATGTCATAACATGACATGAGACAGCACATACACATTTACACTGTTTAAATGCATGTAATAGAGGCAATCTGCAAGTGCATAGGGCCAGTTATATTGCACAAAATTTTGGATAATGAGTTCCCTTCAGTCTTGTAAGAAGTTGCCTACAGATGAGAGGGAATGCACACACCATCACAAACTCTACAAACGCAATTCGTGTGGAATGATGGTAGTCCCCCAGCAATCTCAATTGTGCAACCTGCACATTCCATCTCCAATCCACTTCGAGAAAACTGTCAGGATGTCTTTGGTTCAGCAACAAAAGCTCTCTTTCAGAGACCTCCTTATGGACAACACACCACAACAGGAAATCTTCAGACATGTACAGAAGTATGGCATACCATGCAAGCTTACCTCACGGCACAAAAACTCGAAGAAGAGCTTTACATTAGCCTGTGACACCTGCATCCAAGGTGACACTTTCTTAAAGAAAACCTTCAAGGGAAGACACTCCACTCCTAGGAAACTGAAATTACTCAGTATGAAATGTGAATAACAATGGAATTTGGGTTCCACTTCACCTTCTTGTCAATATTTGTGCGGTAAATGGTGCGGGCACACATCTCCCGATCATCTTCGGTCTGCCACAGTCAGCTCATAAGATACAGATAAAGAGGAGTACAAGCCCATCACTGAAATGGTCTACCACAAAAATTGAATGCTAACTATGAATAAGCTTTTGTCCAATCTGACATTTCAATGCTACTTCACACAACAGATACAACACAGAATTTGATAAGTCCTTAGCTATACCAACCCGAGGTAGGAAGGTTGGATTGACAGGCACAATAGCTGTCTTAGAAGGAAGAACCCGAACATGATAATATCCCAACATTGTGCCCCCGAGACTCAATGCTGCATGGGCTCCCTCTGGTCATTATGCAGAAACAAACACAACACCACAGGGAGTGTCAGAGAAAGTCTAGGACGAAGAATTATACTTCCTGAAAATGATGGCTTGGTTATAAAACCAAGATGAGGTGGAAGGTGCAAATGACATTACCTTCATCAGTGAATTCAACAAATGCAAATCATAGCACTGAGTTTGGGTCCCCACACACCCGACAATCCACCACATGGAGCAAGAGAATGATGCTGCAAGTCAGCATGAACCTAAAAGCAAAAACTAAATTCAAAGAGCTTCTTGAGTGGTTTGGAAGTTACCTGACCACATGTGATGAACATAGCTGTAAGCTGTTCTTCTGTAACCTTACCGATGCAACAAAGTCAGAGCTGTCAACACAAAGGATTATCTTGATCATTATGGCTTCAATTGGATCCAAGAGCTCTTCAGGTGGATGCTAGTGCCACATTTTGGCACTGTTGTGTGACTCTTCCCTTTGCAAGATACTTTGGCTAAGTGATAGGAAAAGAGACTTACGAATTAATTCCTATAGGTGAAAGGTAGGTATCACTCCTTCTCCATTCAGCTCTTGCCTCTATTTACCCAGTAGATATCATTAGACAGTCACATGTGGACCCACTACAAGACCTGGCTGTAAAGAAAAGTAAGGGAACAGAACTAGCCCCAAAACAATAAGCTGGGGGAATCCGTAAATCCTCTAGACGTAGAGCTCATAGAGCTTTGAATCCAAAAACATTACCTACAATAGAAGTAAATAAGTTGGTAACAGAACCTTCTTCGAATAAATCTGAAGGATAAGCAACATAAGCAATATATTGATTTTCTTCTCTAGCTACAGGCTCGATATCATAGCATCGACCCTTTTAATGATCAAGACTGGTAAGTCCATCGGTCCAAACGATAGTCCATGTACCGATGGAAGATTCCGTAGCTACTGCAGCTCCTGCTTCCTCGGGTGGTACTCCAGGTTGAGGAGTCATTCGAAATGCTGCCAAAATGTCGGTATCTTTGACAACATACTCCGGGGTGTAATAAGTCAACCTGTAATCTTTAACACCAGCTTTAAATCCACTACCTGCTTTAGTCTTCGTTTGTGGTGACATAGGTCCTCCCTACAACTCAAGTAATAACTCTTGCAAGGATGGGGTCTGCTCGACAAATAAAATCTTCTATAGAAGTCTTCTATAAAAGAAGAAACTTGTTTGTTAATAGACTCTTGCCTATTGTTAGACGGAGTTTCCCTCTAAAATATGATAAAACAATATTATTGTATATTATTTCTCCTATTTTATGCAACCCAGTTAGTCATTTCCATTCCTTTTTTTCCTCACTTTCTTTGAGGCATTGACCGCATAGCCTTTTGGATGTTAAACTAATTGATAAGGAGTCAAAAGACTCAGTATTGGTATGGCTGGAGGAGATGGAACAACCGGAAACTCATTATAAAGTTATAGTTATTGAGTCATTATAAAATTATTGAGTCAATCAAAATAATTATGTTTATGCATCACTTTTCGCATATATATATGATTATACAGGATTCGTTTTTCATTTGATTTAAAATCCTCCCATCATTTCGTTTATCCATCTACTCTACTCGTATATATAATATGACTTTAAGGTGGTAGTTTCAATGAGTGATTAAACGATTGACTTGATACTAAATATTTTTTCCAGTACGATCAGCAAATAATTCTACTACTTCTCAATTTTTATGAAAAAAAAACCTCGTGCTTTTGTGATTTCTACACTTGTTGCCAAGAATGTAGGACGTATCACTCAAATTATCGGTCCCGTATTAGATGTAACTTTCTCCCCAGGTAAAATGCCTAATATTTATAACTCTTTAATAGTAAAGGGCCAAAATACGGTTGGTCAAGAAATTAATGTTACGTGTGAGGTACAACAATTATTGGGAAATAATAAGGTTAGAGCCGTAGCTATGAGTGCTACTGATGGTTTAATGAGAGGAATGAAAGTTATTGACACAGGAGCTCCTCTAAGTGTTCCAGTTGGTGAAGCCACTCTCAGACGTATTTTTAATGTTCTCGAGGAACCCGTCGATAATTTGGGTCCTGTAGATGCTGGTACAACATTGCCTATTCATAGATCTGCTCCAGCATTTACACAATTAGATACTAAATTATCTATTTTTGAGATAGGAATCAAAGTAGTGGATCTTTTGGCTCCTTATCATCGTGGGGGAAAAATTGGATTATTTGGGGGAGCAAGAGTAGGAAAAACAGTACTTATCATGGAGTTAATTAGTAATATTGCTAAAGCCCATGGCGGTGTATCTGTATTTGGTGGAGTGGGAGAACGTACCCGTGAAGGAAATGATCTTTACATGGAGATGAAAGAATGAAAGGTTATTAATGAACAAAATATTTCAGAATCAAAAGTTGCACTAGTTTATGGTCAGATGAATGAACCACCGGGAGTTCGTATGAGGGTCGATTTAACTGCTTTAACCATGGCTGGATATTTCCGAGATGTTAATAAGCAAGATGTACTCTTATTTATTGACAATATCTTTCGTTTTGTCCAAGTAGGGTCAGAAGTTTCCGCCCTATTGGGTAGAATGCGGTCCGCTGTAAGTTATCAACCAACTTTGAGCATAGAGATGGGTACTCTAAAAGAGAGAATAACTTCCACAAAAGAGGGATCTATAACCTCAATTCAAGCAGTTTACGTACCTGCAGATGATTTGATTGACCCAACTCCTGCTACAACTTTTGCACACTTAGATGCAACTAATGTACTATCAAGAGGTTTAGCCGCCAAAGGTATTTATCCAGCTGTAGATCCTTTAGACTCAACTTCTACCATGCTTCAACCCTGGATTGTAGGCGAAGAGCATTATGAAACAGCACAAGGAGTTAAGCAAACATTACAACGATATAAGGAGCTATAAGATATTATAACTATGATTGGATTGGATGAATTATCAAAAGAGGATCGCTTAACCGTAGCAAGAGCATGAAAAATTGGACGTTTCTTATCACAACCTTTTTTTGTCGCGGAGGTTTTTACGGGTTCCCCGAGTAAATATGTTAGTCTTATAGAAACGATTAAGGGTTTTCAAATGATCCTTTCGGGAGAATTAGATGGTCTTCCCGAACAGGCTTTTTATTTGGTAGGTAATATTGATGAAGCCACCGCGAAGGCTGCAACTTTACAAGTGGAGAGTTAATAAAAAGAAATGACCCTAAATCTTTGTGTAATGGCTCCAGATCGAATTGTTTGGAATTCCGAAGTTCAAGAGATTATTCTATCTACAAATAGTGGTCAAATTGGTGTATTACCCAACCATGCTCCACTTTTTACGGCCTTGGATATAGGAATCTTAAAAATAATAATTAATGGACAATGGTCTACTATGGCATTGATGGGAGGTTTTGCCATGATAGACAATAACTAGATGACTATACTAGTAAATGAGGCGGAGAAAGCTGTCAAAATAAATCCACAAGAGGCTCAGGATACTTTTCAAATAGCTCAAAAAAAGTTAGCCCAAGCTGAAGGTAGAAAGCAAGTTATTGAAGCTAATTTGGCTCTTAAAAGAGCCAAGGCACGATTAGAAGCTATCGATGCTACTCCTACCTCTCCTGTCCCTAATTAATATCTCTTTTAGTGGAAAGAGAAAAAAATAAAATTTGATAGAATTGAATCCATTTACCCAAATTCTACCCAAATAAGAATTGCGAGGAATCTAACAATTATTAGATGCCATTAGAAAGAAATGGCATCTAATAATTCTTTAATTATTACCTACCATTGGATTTGAACCAATGACTCTCGCCGTATGAAAGCGATACTCTAACCACTGAGTTAAGTAGGTTATTGATATTGTAGCTATTGTTGGAGATACAAGCAATATAGTTATATAAATAGTATGAATTTATAATTATTTCGTTGTTGGTACTTACCTTGACAATAAATAGTCAATTATGCTATTATAATTTAAGAATGGCAAGGGTTATAGTTCAGCGGTAGAGCGCCTCGTTTACACGTGCACCAATGCTTTTAAAAAGATTTATCGAACCATCCAATTCATAGAATAAATCTTATGTGAAAAAATTTCGTCTTACTCTACGAATTAATCCGAGAAAACAATAGCATGACAGAAAACGCAAATTACATTTTATAATTGACGATTTAGTTGATATGGTTAAATTAAGATTCATTTAATGCCAAGCATGATGGGGACAATACTGGGACCTCAAAATATTCTACTTTTTTGCTTCATGAACTCTAAGGTGTATAGAGTCTCGTAATTTCTTTAAGCAGTAGAAACTTAGTCTCGGTGAATCCATGCTAAATTAAGCAAACCTACGTCAATATCGAAAACCTTTTCAAAAACTTTGGGACTGCTCTGAAGAAAATTCGAAGGACACGGAGCTATTTCATTATTTCCAGAAGAAAAAGATAGCAAAATAACTTATTTATATGTTGGTTAGTGAGAGAGCCCGATGCAACAAAAACTTCATGTTGGGTTCCTGAAACGGTTCAAATGAAAATGAATGAACTTTTAATAAATGATTTTTCCAAATTGTTTTATCGAGAACGTCTGCGCTTCGAATTCGTATAGCCCTAAACTTAAAAAACTGATATCTCTCTCTATCTATTTTTAAGTAGAGTAGTGGATTCCCCCCACCCCTACCTCGATCGATATTTCCACTTCTTATTATAGATCTTATTATAGATTTGGTAATACCCCCCTATTTCTATGCCTATAATCAGGGGTAATACCAACTAGGAATATCTTGAGATTTTTTCTATGTTTCAAATAAACATATATATTTTTTAGTTTTTATTTGACAAAGTACTAAATAATATCCCAATTTTTTTTTGTTCTATCCTATTTTTTTGTATCAAATGAGGAAAACTATTTTCTTTTTATTTAGCAACTATTATTGTATTGCGTATCGCTGCATGAACAATATAGACAGATATAATCTATGATATGTTTTTATTAAATTTCGCCCGACGCAATAGATAATTTCAATTATTACACGAACCTTTATTATGCTAATATTCGAACGAAGTGACAAATAAAATGATGAAATTTATTTTGAGTTTCCATTTACATCTCGCTCTCGGATCAATCTATTACTTAATTACTATCCAAATATTCATAAATAAATGATGGAGCCATTCCAACCCCAAATCAAATGGCTGCTACGACAACATCTATGGAATTTTAGGATGGTACAAACAATTTTTTTTCATTTTTTTCTTGTTTATTCCAATTTAATCGTTAATTCAACTGTCTATTTTTTAGGAAGAAGCCACTAAAAAGAAATATTGAACCGAATCTCTTTCACTTCAAATAGTGTCGGATCGACACATAGTAATAGGTTCATTAAATCATATGTAATAATTCTTCTTATGGTTATTCGAAATGATCGAGTAAAAAAATTGATTTTCTATTTTATTGTTAGGTAAAATCCCGACAAAGAAGAATTTCTTGTTATTTCAATATTTTCATCCATTTTATAGGAGTATATGTTGATGTCCCCACTGGCCAAATATGATCTTTTTTCCTCTTTTTACTAATAACTAGTTTCATTCCTATAATAGCTTTTTCTATTTCCAAAATTGTAGCACCTATTAATAAGAGACCGGAAAAATTGACTAGTTATGAATCAGGTATAGAACCGACGGGGGATACTTGGATCCAATTCCATATCCGTTATTATATGTTTGCTCTAGTTTTTGTCATTTTCGATGTAGAAATAGTTTTTCTCTATCCATGGGCTATGTGTTTCAACGAATTGGGTTCATCCGCCTTTATCGAAGCCTTCATTTTTATATTTATTTTAATTATTGGTCTAGTTTCTGCATGGCGAAAAGGAGCCTTGGAATGGTCTTAATTTCTAAATATTCTAATTGTGGAAATGAGGTCGGAAATTCTATGAAGTCACTTATAAATTCTATGGAGTCACCTCTACTCGATAAAAAAACACCAAATTCAATTTTTTAACTACTTTTAATGATTTTTCAAATTGGGCCAGACTCTCTAGTTTATGGCCACTTCTCTATGGTACTAGTTGTTGTTTCATTGAATTTGCCTCATTGATTGGTTCATGATTCGACTTCGATCGTTACGGTTTAGTACCTAGATCCAATCCCAGACAAGCTGACCTTATTATAACGGCTGGCATCATAACCATGAAAATGGCTCCGTCTTTGGTGAGGTTGTATGAGCAAATGCCTGAGCCTAAATATGTAATTGCTATGGGAGCATGTACCATTATAGGAGGTATGTTTAGTACAGATTCTTACAGTACCGTTCGTGGAATAGATAAATTAATTCATGTAGATATTTATCTACCCGGTTGTCCAGCGAAACCAGAAGCTATTATAGATGCTATAACAAAACTTCGTAAAAAAGTAGTTCAAGAAACATATGGAGATAAAACCAAGTTTCAACGAGGGAATAGGTATTCGACCTTGAAACATCAGTTTCGTTCTGAACCTACTATTCACACTGGGCAATATAATGAGCGGTTGAATAATCAATTTTATAAGTATCAACTCAATTCTACTTTGGGAATACCTCTCCAAATAATTGAGAAAGAGAAAGGTTTGATATCTTCTCAGAAAAACAAAAATGAGAGGAAAGGATATTCAGAAAAAGGAGGAGGGAAAATAGGAAAATTAAATATGTTAGATACTTCTACGAAAAATACTGATGAGATACGGAGCCGATTATCTGTTTGGCTAGCAAAGAAGAAATTAGCCCATAGACCTTTGGGTTTTGATTATCAGGGCATAGAAACCCTACAAATTAGATCCGAAGATTGGCTTTCTATAGCTGTGGCTTTATATGTTTATGGGTTCAATTACCTTCGTTCTCAATGTGCCTATGATGTAGCGCCAGGGGGGCTTTTGGCTAGTGTGTATCACTTCACGAAAGTACAAGACGATGCAGATCAACCTGAAGAAGTTTGTATAAAAGTTTTTGTATCGAGGCAAAATCCCCAAATTCCGTCTATTTTTTGGATTTGGAAAGTGCCGATTTTCAGGAACGGGAATCTTATGATATGTTGGGAATTACTCATGAAAGTCATCCACGTCTTAAACGTATATTAATGCCCGATAGTTGGATTGGTTGGCCCTTACGTAAAGATTATATCGTACCTGATTTTTATGAACTGCAAGATGCTTATTAATAAAAGTATTATTCATACTTCTTCAAGATAAATTTCGTGACGCTCTTATCTATCAGGTTCGATGGATTTTACCTATCTATGGAAAAGTTTCGAATATACATAAATAAATAATATTTATGTATCTCGGATTAAGCAGAACTATTCACTACATAAACATAAATGATATGTAAAATAAATGGTAATATCTCAATTTCAATTGGGAATAATTGACACCGATTTATTTTGATAATTTTCTCAGTTCATAAGCCAATCCGACATTTGCTCGAGAAGTTTGTCGGGATCGAAATACGATAAAAATAAATAAGAATATGCAATGAAGAAAAAAACTAAAAACGCGAAAATTTGTTGAAAATGAACTTTTTGGCTTTGTATACGAATGAACAAATATACAAATATTTAAAAGATTTTTTAATCGTTTCATCGCGTATGCATCATCTACCGTCAAGTATGCCAAGAACGAGATTTGAACTGGTGACACAAGGATTTTCAATCCTCTGCTCTACCAACTGAGCTATCCCGGCTTTTGTCATTCGAATTACTCCGATATAACATAAAATGGTAGAAATATTCCATTTTTATTCTACTGGTGGTGTAATCGGAGTATAAGAAAAGGAAAAAGAAGGAGAGCAAGTAGTAATAAAAATACCTCCTTATTTATTGGATGATCCCTTACTGACTAATAAAATGAATTTCATTTTATTTCTGGGGGTAGAGGGACTCGAACCCTCACGGTCTACTATAAAGCCAACGGATTTTCTTTTTACTACAATTTACATCGTTGTTGGAATGAACATGTAAAACTGGACTCTATCTTTATCCTCGTTCAATCACTTGATAGATCAATTCGTGGTAGGATTCTTCGTTTGGATGGATAAATAGAAGTAATAATTTTTATTTTGATTTTTTGTTGAATAAATCATAAATCCATCTCCGAGATTTCTATTTGGTGAATCTATTTCAATATATATATATATATATATATATTTGTTTATCTGGATAAATAAACGTATAAGATCTAAAGTCAAAGTAATATTTCTCATTGGGATAGCTTCCATCGAGTCTCTGCACCTATCCCATTTATGTTATGAAAACAAGATTTGGCTCAGGATCGCCTATTTCTTCTTCAACCTAGGTTTCCCTGAATATGAAAGCTAGCACTTGGTAAGTTTTTCTACCAAGGCTCAATTGAATTAAGTCCATAGCGTCTACCAATTCCTCCATACCCCCCCCCCCCTTCTTCTTCTTTTTTCGGAAGGAAAAAACATTTCATTCTTTGCTTCGATTGATCCCTTGGACTAAATCAATAATTTTTTTTGAATTTGTTTCATTTCTTGCTACTATAATTGATTATAATCTTTTTCGAGTTCCTACGCAATACTCTTTGATTTCATATATTGAAGAATTTCTTTTTTTTATAAACCTTTACGTAACTCAATCTATTTCCGCTGTAAGATTGCTTACTTTTTGAATGAAATAATTTAATCGATTATTGTTTCATCAAACCATTTTCAATATAATACTAATAATTACCAAAAAGATTTTGATTTGATTTGTTATGATTTGTTACGCATTACACAAAAATCCAGTTTTTTATATATTTGGTAATTGGTATTGGCAAAGCCTACTTAGCTCAGAGGTAAGAGCATCGCACTTGTAATGCGATGGTCATCGATTCGACTCCGATATCGGGCTTCCTTGTTCATCTCTCATTATTTTCTCTCAATAATTATTATTTTCTATCAATAATCATTATTTTCCATCAATAAGTTGATGATTACTCTATCGATAAATAATGAAAAGTAGGGGACTAATTCTTATCATTAGAAATCTTATCAGTAGATATAAATAGGAACCACAAAGAAAGAATCATAAATTTTTATTACGAAAAAAGAATATCGTTTTTTTTTGTTGCGTCCCCCATCCCTTATGTTATGATATTTTTCAACTAGGAAAAATAGATTAACAAATCAAAATGGAGAGATTCCCTTTTTGGATGGTAATTTCATCCAATAAAATCTTAATCAAGAAAGATTCGTTTGTTCACAGATGATAAAAATAAAAAAGAATATCCTTTCATTTCTACCGCTTGCTTTTTTTACTATTTTTTGCAAAATAAGGAGTCTCTATGTCCCATTATTGAGGACCTCGTGTAAGAATATTACGTCGTCTGGCAGTTTTGCCGGGGCTGACTAGTAAAACACCCCAGTCAAAATCTAGTTATATCAACCAACCCATATCTAATAAAAAAGTTTCTCAGTATCGTATTCGTTTGGAAGAAAAACAAAAATTGCGTTTTCATTATGGAATAACGGAGCGATAATTACTTAAATATGTTCATATTGCTAAAAGAGCAAAAGGATCTACAGGTCAAGTTTTGTTACAATTGCTTGAAATGCGCCTAGATAATGTGATCTTTCGATTAGGTATGGCTCCCACTATTCCCGAAGCAAGACAATTGGTAAATCATCGACATATATTAGTAAATGATCGTACGGTAAATATACCGAGTTATCGCTGTAAACCCCAAGATTTTATTACTATAAAGGATCGACAAAAATCTCAAGCTATAATTATGAGAAGTACGGATTATTCCCAGGGTTATAAAACACCAAATCATTTGACTCTTGACTCTTCACAAAAAAAGGGATCGGTTAATCAAATAATAGATCGCGAATCGATCGGTTTAAAAATAAATGAATTATTAGTTGTAGATTACTACTCTCGCCAAGCTTAAATTAGATTGGAGCTTAAATTAGATTGGAGAAAAAAATGCCTATATATATATATATATATATTACTAAACAAATAAACGAATCGAAATATTATATTTCGTCAAATTAAAAAAAAAAAATCCCGATTTTTTTTCTTGATCACCAATCAAAATTTTATGCTTGCTCCTCCCTATATATTTAGGTCGAGGAAGTAGTTCGAATATGATAAATTAAAAAAACATATATTTATTTATCTATATCCCCCTATACTGATCTTATTTTGTTAAAGTCAAATAAAACCAAACTAAGAATATTACTAATTAATAATATTACTAATTACGTATCGTGATAGCGGTATAAGAAAAAAAAATACGGAAAGAAAGGGATTCGAACCCCTGGTAAACAAAAGCCTACATAGCATTTCCAATGCTACGCCTTAGACCACTCGGCCATCTTTCCTATGGTACTTTCCAATTTTAGTCTACAAGTCTATGGAATAGCAAGCAAGTCTTTCTCTATTTATTATTGATACTGGGATATAACCAATTTGAATCGATCGTGGGAGGTACCCTTGCCTTTTCCTTTGCTTAACTAAATGGATAAAGCAATAAAATTTTCTTTAAATATTCATTCTATCTCATTTTTAACGATTCGATCGAGACTATCTCGATCGGGGGTAAAAACTCGATCATAATAAATCGAATTATGTATGAGTTTCTTCTATTTCCTCAATTGGTAATACTTAATAAATAGAAATATGAGAAAGTTTTATTTTATTATTACTTGAATAATTTCAAATCTTTCCGTCGGATCAAGGAGTAATTACTAAACAAGTTATATAGAATCAGACTATCTCTCTCTTTTATAGTTTTTATTACTGGTCCTCAATTGATTGAACCGTTTGGATTGAATTGTTTAGTTGGATACGAAACAAATAGAATATAAATATTTGTAATGAAGTAACCCATCCTCTATGATGGAATCTATCATAGATGGAAATAAAATATAAATATTATTTTTTTCCTACAAAACTATTTAATGGATTTATTCCCAAAAACGGGAATAGTAATAAATCAAAAGAATTGTAACTAACTATGCCTAGGTCTCAGAGAAACGATAATTTTATTGATAAAACTTTCACAATTGTTGCAGATATTCTATTGTGGATAATCCCGACCACTCAAAGGGAAAGAGAAGCTTTTACTTATTACAGAGATGGTGCAGTTTGATTTTTAAACCCCAAAACGAATGAATGTGGAATAAAACACGATAATACTTGACTTATTGCGTGAAACTTACACCTAGTGAAGGTAAGTTTCTAACAAGAGAGAATAATTCCTTCTGTCGTGTACCCTCGATTGATGTAACCTTGGATACTTTTCTCTTTTATGAATTAAGGTATTAAGAAAGAGGTTTAAGCTATAAGAAACTATTTCTTTGTTCTAGTCCTTTCTATAAGCATGCAGAGTGGGAAGAGCACCACGTGTAGGAATCGACAACACAAAAACTTCGTCAGATTTCAATTTTAAAAGCATCATGCCCCGGTAATTGCTAATAATAAATATATGGTTAGGACGACAAAATTCCATCTCATTTGTATTTTGGGTACCCATACAACCATCGGAGATTGTCGGGGTGGCTAATCCCTACGAAATACGGAGTGTTAGGAACAAATAAGTTTATGGAGTTTGTACTTCTAAAAATTTGAACATCTTTTTAAGAAGATACTCTTCGTAAGAAGGATGGCTAAACATTTTTTGGGAAGACACTAGCCCCTGGTAGTTATCACATTGGGTAAAATTTCTCCCCCTCAGAAATGATCTAGATTATTCCCCCTATAAACTATTTAGGAGAAGCCGTATGAGGTGGAAATCTCACGTACGGTTTTGAAACGGAGCTCATTTTCATTTCAAAATAGATGGACGATCGCAACGAATGTCAGCCCAATCTAAAGGGGAATATGCGGAAGCCTTGCAAAAATATTACGAAGCTATGCGCTTAGAAATTGATCCCTACGATCGGAGATATACACCATACAATATAGGTCGTATCCACACAAGTAATGGGGAACATGCAAAAGCTTTGGAATACTACTTCCAGGCATTAAAGCGAAATCCATCCTTGCCACAAGCTTTTAATAATATGGCTGTGATTTGTCATTACGTGCGACTATCTATACTCTAGATTTTATTAGTTGGAAACTACCATAAATAATGGAATCGGAAGCTTTCTACATATGTACCATTATTTAATGGTTCCTTAACAGCTGTAACAACGAAAAACTCCATTGGAGTCCAAACATGAAGAAATAATTAAAGCCTATGTACTCTATGGATAATAGAATTCAATTTGTGAGAAAGGCATCGTAAAGATCAATTATTGAAAGTTTGGGCTGATATGACTACGATAGAATCTGTTTGCTTGGAAATACACAAAAGGGATGGGGAATCTATCTATGTATATGAATTCAACTTACATAATAAGGTTGACTCGATCAGCTATTAAACAGCGGTGTAGCACCAAATCTTAAAGAGATGAAGTACTTGGTAGTACCTACTACCGAGTATTGAAAAAATCTATATAAAGGTAAGATAGTCACCATCTGAAGAATTTAGATTCTTTATATAAATATAAGGATTTCTTATTATTGGTGGGAGAAAAGATAAAATTTTTATTTTTCACTTTAAGTCAAATTTAAAACTCATTTCATTGATTATTTATGCATAAAATGAGAAGAGGGACCAAATATTAATAAAATATTGAATATTAATCACTCTATCTCTCTTATTTTGTCTTTTGAATGAAACAAATAAGTAGTAGATAAAGTAAATAGTTAATCGAGCTGTATGAGGTAGGAAACCCTCAAGTACAGTTCAAGGGGAAGGAGCTTCTTTAGAGTTAACCTATTCCGACCGGGGAGAACAAGCCATTCAACAAGGAGATCCCGAAACATCCAAAGCTTGGTTTAATCAAATAGCAGATTATCAAAAACAACCCATATCACTTGCTCCAAGTAATTATATCGAAGCACAAAATTGGTCAAAAATTACGGGACGTTCTAAGGTATAAAGTAAGAATTATTTTGATTGAAATAAATTGTGCAAATCCTTTAATTTTATTATTTTGTGGGAAAAAAAAGGGTAATAAAAAAAGTTTTTTTTTCGGAATAACTTTCCCCTCCCTAGTCAGGTTCTATCAATAATCGGTAGAAAAGATTGATTGTTAATAAAAAAAATATTGATTGTTAATGGGGGAAATCGCAACAAATGGAAAAACCAAATATTATTTTGTTTATATAATAAATAGAATACGAATATAAAATGTCATATATTCATCCAATAAAAGGAGTGACCAGGAATGGTCCATTAAGCACCTTAAAGATGTGTCATAATAAATTGGAATACCTGCCCTAGGTAATTTTTGTATCATAGTTGCTCCAGTTACAAACTGGAAAGAAGGATAAAAAAAAGTTGAATAATTTATATCTCTCAGAAGTTTACCAATTATTATTGGTGGGTTTTTCCTAAGCCTCGTCTAAAGAGAGGAGAACCTCGATGACTATTCGTTCACCGGAACCAGAAGTCAAAATTTTGGTGGAAAGGGATCCTGTAAAAACTTCTTTTGAAAAATGGGCTAAACCGGGACATTTTCCAAGGACTTTAGCTAAAGGTCCCAATACTACCACTTGGATTTGGAACTTACACGCTGATGCTCGTGATTTTGACAGTCACACCAATGATTTAGAAGAAAATTTTCGCAAAGTTTTTAGTGCCCACTTTGGTCAATTAGCTATCATTTTTATTTGGCTGAATGGTATGTACTTCCACGGAGCTCGTTTTTCGAACTATGAAGCATGGCTGAGTGATCCTACTCACATTAAACCCAGTGCTCAAGTTGTTTGGCCAATAGTGGGTCAAGAGATTTTAAATGGAGATGTAGGCGGAGGTTTTCAGGGAATACAAATAACCTCAGCTTTTTTCAACTTTGGCGAGCATTTGGAATAACTAGTGAGTTACAACTTTATTCTACTGCAATCGGTGGATTAATTTTTGTAGCGCTAATGTTTTTTGCTGGGTGGTTCCATTACCATAAGGCTGCTCCAAAATTGGCCTGGTTTCAAAATGTGGAATCTATGTTGAACCATCACTTGGCAGGACTATTAGGACTAGGCTCTTTATCTTGGGCAGGGCATCAAGTGCATGTTTCTTTACCTATTAATCAACTTTTAGATGCTGGGGTAGATCCTAAGGAAATACCGCTTCCTCATGAATTTATTCTAAATCGTGATCTTTTGGCTCAACTTTATCCAAGTTTTTCTAAGGGATTAACCCCATTTTTTACTCTAAATTGGTCAGAATACTCAAATTTTTTAACCTTCCGTGGGGGATTAAATCCAGTTACAGGAGGTTTATGGCTAACTGATACGGCACATCATCATTTAGCTATTGCAGTTCTTTTTTTAGTAGCTGGTCATATGTATAGAACTAACTTCGGAATTGGCCATAGTATCAAAGAAACTCTAGAGGCTCACAAAGGGCCTTTTACAGGTGAAGGTCATAAAGGTATTTATGAGATTCTAACTACTTCGTGGCACGCCCAATTAGCCTTTAACATGGCTTTGCTAGGTTCTCTAACTATCGTGGTAGCTCATCACATGTATTCTATGCCTCCTTATCCATATCTAGCTACTGATTATGGTACCCAACTCTCTCTATTTACACATCACATGTGGATCGGTGGGTTTCTCGTAGTTGGAGTTGCTGCACATGCTGCTATTTTTTTGGTGAGAAAGTATGATCCAACAACTCAATATAACAATTTATTAGATCGTGTCCTTCGACACTGTGATGCAATAATATCGCATCTCAACTGGGCTTGTATCTTTTTAGGTTTTCATAGTTTTGGTTTATACATTCATAATGATACCATGAGTGCTTTGGGACGCCCCCAAGATATGTTTTCAGATACTGCTATACAATTACAACCTGTTTTTGCCCAATGGATACAAAATACCCATGCTTTAGCACTTGGTTTAACAGCTCCCAATGCAACAGCAAGCACCAGTTTAACTTGGGGTGGTGGTGATCTAGTCGCAGTCGGTGGCAAAGTGGCTTTACTGCCAATTCCATTAGGAACGGCAGACTTTCTAGTACATCATATTCATGCCTTTACTATCCATGTCACTGTTTTGATACTATTCAAGGGTGTTTTATTCACTCGTAGTTTCCGCCTAATACCTGATAAAGTTAATTTCGGTTTTCAATTCCCATGTGATGGACCCGGAAGAGGAGGGACGTGTCAAGTGTCTACTTGGGATCATGTTTTCCTAGGTTTATTTTGGATGTACAATGCAATTTCGACAGTCATTTTTCATTTTAGCTGGAAAATGCAATCTGATGTTTGGGGTAGCATAAGTGATCAAGGAGTGGTAACTCACATTACACGAGGTAACTTTGCACAAAGTTCAATTACCATTAATGGATGGCTCCGTGACTTTCTATGGGCACAAGCGTCTCAAGTAATACAATCTTATTGTTCCTCATTATCTGCATATGGCCTCTTGTTTTTGGGTGCTCATTTTGTCTGGGCTTTCAGTTTAATGTTTCTATTTAGTGGCCGTGGATATTGGCAAGAACTTATCGAGTCTATTATTCGGGCTCATAACAAACTAAGAGTTGCTCCTGTTATCCAGCCTAGAGCCTTAAGTATCATACAAGGCCGTGCTGTAGGTGTAGCTCATTATCTTCTAGGTGGGATTGCCACAACATGGGCATTCTTCCTAGCAAGAATTATTGCAGTAGGATAATGGCTAGGAGGATTTGAAAAACACTATGGCATCAAGTTTTCCAAAATTTAGCCAGGGCCTATCTCAAGACCCAACTACTCGTCGTATTTGGTTTGGTATCGCTACCGCACATGACTTTGAAAGTCACGATGATATAACCGAAGAGCATCTTTATCAAAAGATTTTTGCTTCTCATTTCGGTCAGTTAGCCATTATTTTCCTATGGACTTCCGGTAATTTATTCCATGTGGCTTGGTAGGGTAATTTCGAAGCATGGGTACAAGATCCTTTACATGTAGGCCTATTGCTCATGCAATTTGGGATCCCCATTTTGGTCAACCCGATGTAGAAGCTTTTACTCGAGGTGGAGCTTCAGGTCCAGTTAATATAGCTTATTCCGGTGTATATCAATGGTGGTATACAATTGGTCTGCGCAATAATCAGGATCTTTATACTATAGCTCTTTTTCTATTGTTTCTCTCTGCCATTTTTCTAATCGCGGGTTGGTTACATCTACAACCTAAATGGAAACCAAGTATTTCATGGTTCAAAAATGCTGAATCTCGTCTCAATCATCATTTGTCAGGACTTTTTGGAGTCAGTTCCCTAGCTTGGACGGGACATTTAGTCCATGTGGCTATCCCCGAATCAAGAGGTGAACACGTAAGATGGGGTAATCTACTAACGACATTACCACATCCCCAAGGTTTAGGACCCATTTTTGCAGGTCAGTGGAATATTTATGCCCAGAATGCTGACTCAAATAGTCATTTTTTTGGTACTTCTCAAGGATCAGGTACTGCTATTTTAACTTTCCTCAGAGGTTTTCATCCAGAGACCCAAAGTCTATGGTTGACCGATATAGCTCATCATCATTTAGCTATTGCAGTTGTTTTTATCATCGTTGGTCATATGTATAGAACCAACTTTGGAATTGGCCATAGTATCAAAGAAATTCTGGAAGCACATACTCCTCCAGGGGGCTAATTGGGCTGCGGACATAAGGGTTTTTATGACACAATTAATAATTCTCTTCATTTCCAATTGGGTCTTGCTCTAGCCTCTTTAGGAGTTATTACTTCTCTAGTAGCTCAACATATGTATTCTCTACCCCCTATGCATTTCTAGCACAAGACTTTACTACTCAAGTTGTGTTATATACTCATCATCAATATATTGTTGGATTTATAATGACAGGTGCTTTTGCTCATGGAGCTATTTTCTTTATTAGGGATTATAATCCGGAACAAAATAAAAATAATGTATTGGCAAGAATATTAGAGCACAAGGAAGCTATTATATCACATCTAAGTTGGGCGAGTTTATTCCTAGGTTTCCATACCTTGGGACTTTACGTTCATAATGATGTTATGTTTGCTTTTGGTACTCCAGAAATACAAATTTTGATTGAACCTATATTTGCTCAATGGATCCAATTTGCTCATGGTAAAGCTTTATACGATTTCGACGTGCTCTTATCTTCAGCAGATAACCCAACTTTTAATGCTGGTCAAAGTCTCTGGTTACCTGGTTGGCTAAATGCTATCAATAATAATAGTAATTCACTATTTTTAACAATTAGTCCCGGAGACTTTTTAGTTCATCATGCCATTGCTTTGGGTTTACATACAACTACATTAATCTTGGTAAAAGGTGCTCTAGATGCACGTGGATCTAAGTTAATGCCAGATAAAAAAGAATTTGGTTATAGTTTCCCTTGCGATGGTCCAGGACGAGGTGGTACTTGCGATATTTTGGCTTGGGATGCTTTTTACTTAGCGGTTTTTTGGATGCTAAATACTATTGGATGGGTTACTTTTTATTGGCATTGGAAACATATTACTCTATGGCAAGGAAATGTAGCTCAATTTAATGAATCTTTGACCTATTTAATGGGATGGCTAAGAGATTACTTATGGTTGAATTCCTCGCAACTTATTAATGGGTACAATCCCTTTGGTATGAATAGTTTATCCATTTGGGCATGGATGTTTTTATTTGGACATCTTGTTTGGGCCATTGGTTTTATGTTTCTTATCTCTTGGCGTGGTTATTGGCAAGAACTTATCGAGACTTTGGCATGGGCTCATGAGCGTACACCCCTGGCTAACCTAATTCGATGGAAAGATAAGCTAGTGGCTCTTTCTATTGTTCAAGTGAAACTAGTCGGACTAGCTCATTTCTCTGTCGGTTATATATTTACTTATGCTGCTTTCCTAATTGCATCTACATCAGGGAAATTTGGTTAATGATAAATTTCCATTAAAAATAAAATAAAAATGACCCTTTGGCTTAAAGCCAAGGGGGTTATTAAACATAACGGAGGGAGAGATAAAAACTTAAAAAAATATTTTTAACAAAGAACTCTTTCTTTTCGTACAACTTTCCCATCTGACGGGGATGTAATATATCAATAATCAAAAAAATTATGGCAAGAAAAAGTCTCATTCAAAGGGAGAAGAAAAAACAGAGATTGGAACAAAAATACCAAATTATTCATCAATTGATAAAAAAAAGATGGGTGAGGCTCTATCATTGGATGAAAAGTGGCAATTTTAGAAACAACTACAATCTTTACCGCGTAATAGTGCACCTAATCGTCTTCATCGTCGTTGCTTCCTAACCGTAAGGCCTAGAACTAACTATCGAGATTGTGGTTTATCTAGACATGTACTTCGTGAAATGGCTCATGCATGTTTATTGCATGGAATAACCAAATCTAGTTGGTAGAGGTAGATTTTGAATAAATAGATTTAGGTGGAAAATTTTAGGTGGAAAATGAAATTGAAAATTCCCCAAATTAATTGGGGGGGTTTTTATGCAGAAGGGTTAAGGATGAATTACTTGTTTGGTCAATCAAGAATATGTTATTATTTCATAACGCGGGGTAGAGCAGCCTGGTAGCTCGCAAGGCTCATAACCTTGAGGTCACGAGTTCAAATCCCGTCTCCGCTAAATTCATAATAAGGAGCATAATAAGAAGTTGAATGGAATAGTAATCGAATAGAAAAATGCAATTGATTCTATTATACTAACATATGAAATTTTATTTTATTTGGAGAGGCGGGTAGCGGGAATCGAACCCGCATATTCTCCTTGGCAAGGAGGAATTTTACCATTAAACCATACCCGCAACTATCTCTTGTATTTATTCTTTATTATATTAATGCATTTTTCTTTATATAGTCAATTCTTCCCTAGGGTTCTTTCAGTCACTCACCAAAAAGCTAGAGAAGGAATAAAAGCCCTCCCTGGAGTCCATTTATTTCATACCTTGGGACTTGTATAAAAAACCTTCCGGAACTTATAATATAATGTTTACCAAGAGAGGGCCTTTTTTGACCCCCTCCTTCATTTAGGATATGAAGGAATTAAGAATACCAACCAGAAAGACTAATCCAATCCATAATGAAGCACCTGAAAATACGACATTTTTATTGTTGGACCAACCATCAGGGGAGGCAAGCACGACAGGCACACCAATTACTAGGAGAAATGAAATAGCAATTAGTGCAAACACAGCCAACTGGAAAGCAATAGTCATGGTTATAATTCTCCAATCTTTAAAAAAATGAAATAAATTATACCATTTAATCCCTATTTGGCAATGAATTAGATTGAACTACCGAGCCAAAAATGTTGTGGAATAAAAAAAGAAAAGATAGATTAATTTTAAATTTACTAGTTTGCCTTTCCGGTTCTTTCTCAACAAATTTGATATATTACTCCTCTGTAAGAATGCCATGTCTTTTTTCATTGCTATGGTAGTGGTCTCTTTTTCCCTTGATCTTACCTAAAAGATAAAAACATATTTATGGGAGAGATGGCCGAGTGGTTTATGGCTCCGGTCTTGAAAACCGGCATAGTTTCTAAAACTATCGAGGGTTCGAATCCCTCCCTCTCCTTTTTTCATTTTCTGGATAAGTATTATTCGCAAAAGGGACTATATATATATATGAAATAGAATGACTCGGCCAAATGACCGAGCCATTATGAGAAGCTTGGAAAAAATAATAAAAACTTTGGTTTGATTTATTACTCTAGTTTAAAGGTGTCATAGAAAGAACAGGTTCAAAATCACGATCGATTCCTTTCTCAAATCTGGCTGCAGCTGCACGTGCTCTTCCTGCGTACCATAAATGACCTACAAAGAAAAAGAATCCTAAAACAAAATGCGAGGTAGATAACCAGCTTCGGGGAGAAACATAATTTACTGCGTTAATTTTAGTTGCTACTCCACCCACAGAATTTAAAGAACCTAATGGAGCATGAGTCATATATTTTGCGGAACGTTATTCTTGCCAAGGCTGTATGTCTTTTTTAAGTTTACTCAAATCTAATCCATTAGGACCTCTCAAAGGTTCCAACCAAGGAGCACGAAGATCCCAAAAGCGCATGGTTTCCCCTCCAAAAATAATTTCTCCGGTGGGGGAGCGCATAAGGTATTTACCTAAACCTGTGGGTCCCTGGGTGGAACCTACATTAGCACCAAGGCGTTGGTCTCTAACTAAAAAAGTAAAAGCTTGAGCTTAAGAAGCTTCCGGCCCAGTAGGCCCATAAAATTCACTGGGATAGGCCGTATTATTGAACCAAACGAAGCAGCAAGCGGTAAACCCAAACATGGAAATAGCTACTAAACTGTAGGATATATAAGCCTCACCGGACCATACAAGAGCACGACGAGCCCATGCAAAAGGTTTGGTCAGGATATGCCAGATTCCACCGAAAATACAAATGGAACCTAACCAAATATGTCCTCCGATAATATCTTCTATATTATCTACACTAACAATCCAGCCCTCTCCACCAAAAGGTGATTTAAGCAAATAACCGAATATGACACTCGGACTAAAAGTAAGATTCGTAATCCTCCTTACGTCTCCACCGTCAGGAGCCCAAGTATCATATACACCTCCGAAATACAAAAGCTTCGAGCACCAGTAGGAAGGCACCAACACCTAACAAAATTAAATGGATACCCAAAATAGTGGTCATTTTGTTTTTGTCTTTCCACACATAACCAAAGAATGGAAAAGATTCCTCTAAAGTTTCTGGTCCGATAAGTGCGTGGTAAATACCTCCGAAACCTAGGACTGCAGAAGAAATTAAGTGAAGTACTCTAGATACGAAATACGGAAAAGTATCTATAACTTCTCCACCGGGACCTACCCCCCATCCCAAAGTGGCTAAATGGGGCAATAGAATTAGGCCTTGTTCATACGTAGGCTTCTCTAGTACGAAGTGGGCAACTTCAAATAAATTCATTGTTCCGGCCCAAAATATAATTAATCCAGCATGAGCTACGTGAGCACTAAGTAATTTACCAGAAAGGTTGATGAGCCGGGCATTACCTGCCCACTAAGCGAAACCTGTAGTTTCTTGATCACGACCACCTAAAGCTAAGGTTCCATTAAAGAGCGTTTCCACGGGGTAAAACCTCCTCAGGGAATACAAGATTTTCATGAGGCTGATCTTGGGCTGCCATCCAGGCACAAATACCTTCGTTTAGAAGAATATTTTTGGTGTAGAAAGTTCAAATTTAGGATCTTTCGTTGCACGAATCTCCTGGGAAACGAAATCATATGCCCGTAGGTTCAGAGCTAGACCAACTACTCCGATAGCACTCATCCATAAACTAGTTATTGGTACGAATAACATAAAGAAGTGTAACCAACGTTTGTTGGAGAAAGCAACACCGAAGATTTGGGACCAAAAGCGGTTAGCTGTAACCATGGAATACGTTTCTTCAAATTGGGTTGGATTAAAAGCATGAAATGTATTTGCGCCATCACTATCCTCAAACAAAGTATTTTCCACGGTAGCACCGTGAATAGCACATAGAAGAGCAGCTCCTAATACTCCAACAACTCCCATCATATGAAATGGGTTTAAAGTCCAATTATGAAAACCTTGAAAAAAAAGTATGAATCGGAAAATAGCTGCTACACCGAAGCTAGGCGCAAAAAACCAACCAGATTGACCCAGAGGATAAATCAGAAATATAGAAACAAAAACAGCAATTGGAGCAAAAAAAACAATTGCATTATAACGACGTAATTGTACAGATCGAGCAAGTTCAAATTGATGCAACATGAAACCTATCAAAGCAAAAGCTCCGTGAAGAGCGACGAAGGTCCATAAACCTTCTAATTGACACCAACGGGTAAAATCTCCTTGTGCTTCAGGACCCCATAGAAGTAGCAAAGAATGTGCTAAACTATTAGCAAGGGTCGAAACTGCAACGGTTAAGAAGTTACAACCTTCTAGATAAGAACTAGCCAACCCATGAGTATACCATGAAGTCACAAAAGTTGTACCTGTGAACCACCCACCTAGTGAGAAATAGGCACAAGGAAAAAGCAATAGGCTAGACCAACCTACAAATACGAAACTTCTTAGCCAGTCAGTCATCCATACTATCGAATAAACCCTTCGGTTCTTTAGAAGACTTTCCAATGGCTATAGTCATAGTGATTCTCCCATTCAACTACTTTAATCATTTCTTTTTTAAGCACCTCGAATACGATATAAAATTCCAATAATTGATGGATTATTCCCTAACGAACCCTTCTATTTCTTTTTTTAAATTTTTTTTTCCAGACTGGCCGAACTGGATTGATTAACCAAATAAATTATTATATTTACTTCCTTTCTGGAAAATATAACACAAAAATTTTGTTTCATTATTTCATCCCGGAATAGGCTCGAATAATTAAAAAATATTTAGAAGGTAGGTAAGCTTTTCTTTTCTTTTTATTTATTTTCTTTCATGTCCCTTTGACTCAATGGATACATTCACTCATTTTTATGTTCGGTATACCGGATTTAGTATGCATATGTTTCTATCCAACCTCCGATGGAGTAAGAAGTACATCTAAATGAAATACGGTTCCTACTCTAATAAAAAAGAAATAAAACTATTTTATAATGTATTGGAATTTCACTATTTCCCAAAAAGATATCTCTTCCATAATATTCGTTCCATTAATTAATCAAAAATGAATGATAATCGGAAATGAATGACTCAACAACTTAGTCCAATCATTAAAAAATATTCTGTAAAAATTCTTACGTACCAATCGATCGAACATGTTCGTTTGATATACGGAATAAATAAATGAATAATTTGTATTACTACTTCTATTGAAATCCATTATAAGAGTAGCCAAATTCTCGATAAATAGTAGCATCAAGTTTACTAACAAATCAAATATTTTATTTCATTTTTGTGTTTCAAACGTACGATCTCGAATGTACAAAAAATTGATAATAGTTTCTTCTTTGTCCGTACCCCCCTCCCCCTTAAATTTCCATTATGACTCAATCGATACGATATAGGGAATAATAACATACATAAGGAATATAAGTCTATTTCTTTTTCCTATTTGAAAGGTTTAATCATCTCTATTTTATTACGTATCTATTTCTTTTACTTATTCCAAGAAATAATAAGAGCCTCTTATCGGATTTGAACCGATGACTTACGCCTTACCACGGCGTTACTCTACCACTGAGTTAAAAGGGGCGAGTAATCGAGTAAACTATTGAAGAAACAAATTTATATATAGTGTGTAATAAGAATAATATCGTTGTCAACCCAATCTAAATAAATTTATATGAAATCGTAAATTCCAATTTTATATATTTATGTTTGCTTCTCTCCCCACGTACATAGTATAAAAAATAAGGGGTGGGAGGTATTTCGTAATAGATATAGTTAATAATTCTTTCTCTTCAAAAAATATTATTAGATCGGATGGAGACCTCAATAGTAAAGAGGGAGAGAAGGGATACAAAAAATAATGGAATACTTTCAATATCCACCATTTTCAATTTAGTAAAATGGGACAATTCCTTGGATAAAATATAAAAAAATTAAAACGAGGGATCATTTTTGATATTGAGTAAAAATATGAATAGTATCTCTATCGTGTAACCGTATGCTTCCACAATCAGTATTCTTAAGACTCATAATTCTATTTTACCAATCTTAAAGGATCTGGGAAAGAAAGAAGAAGATTACTGGAGAAACTTTGCTTCGGAAAAATCGAAGCTTACGCACTTATGGGTTGCGAGAAACTCCGTATATATATATTAAAAAAAATTCAAAAATTTTCCTTATTTTCAATTTTATTACAAAATGAGTGGAATTTTATCCCTCTTCCTCTACCTTGAAAAAAATTATTTGAGTTATTTCAATCGTAATATTTTTTCTTTATTCGTCAATTTCATTTTTTATTTATTCCGATAGTTAGTCCTATATCTCCTCCCGGGTTTATTCCTTGGGTTGAAATACATATTTCCATCTATAGCTATAGGCTATAGCTATAGTAAGAAAATATTCCTTTGTTTTTATAACTAAAAAAATCAATTTTTTTTCTTTCATTTATTACAAAAAGGTTATTCCACTCTTTTTTCTATTAGTTTTTCCCCCATCCCAAAATTTGAATTATTTCAATAATTCTTTCGAATGAAATATGAAAAAAAAAATGTAGGAATTCGGCGGAGTTTTTTCCTTTTTGTATCGAAAATTAGACGTGAAATCTTTAATAAAGAGATAGGACTGAAGTAGAATAGAGCAAGCTATTGACAGTAAATAGCGAATTGAGTAACATAAATAAAGGATCGAGCCCCCATCGTCTAGTGGCTTAGGACACCTCTCTTTCAAGGAGGCGACGGGGATTCAAATTCCCCTGGGGGTACCATGAAGAAACCTTTGGTATATTTAATTATTCTCCAAAGATTCTTCTACATTCATTTTTTTTAGAAGAAAAGGAGATAAAAATATAAAAATATTAGTTTTTTCTATCTCCTCCGTTCGGGTCGATGCTCGAGTGGTTAATGGGGACGGACTGTAAATCCGCTGGCAATGCCTACGCTGGTTCAAATCCAGCTCGACCCAATTTCGGTTTTACCAAACTAAAAATTGGTTAATTTATTTTTAATTTATTTCTCTTGATATTATTGGTATTTCTCGACCTTCCTGGGGAGGTACGAGAAATCCCGCAAAAAATAAAAAATATTTATTATTCTTTATTTTACATTCCATAATTCATTTGACACAAAGGCTTATGGATTGACATAATAAATTCATATTTAATGGGATTGTAGTTCAATCGGTTAGAGTACCGCCCTGTCAAGACGAAAGTTGCGGGTTCGAGCCCTGTCAATCCCAATACATTGGATTAAATCAATTTATGGTAAAGCATATCATCCGAAAAAACTTTTCATTTCTTTCTCCCTCTTATATTGAGTAAATCATTTCTTCCCCGAATAAACTGATTGATTAAATTGAATTAGGAGTGACTGATTGAATCGAATCATAAGTACTAATATAAGTCATTTAGACTTCGTGGGAAAGACATACATATAAAAAAATTATTGGTATGCCTTTTTACAAGTTTACAAGGTATGTTTTTTAAAAAATTGTTTATCAATTTAGTGAGTCGCTCCATAAATACTATTTCTTTATCATACAAAAGTCCGATGTGCTTAACTTAAATAATAATCGATATACATACCATTGAAAGTATATCTAGTCAAACACTCTTCTTACCAAATACCATAAAATCCATTTAGATAGAGTTACTGTTCCATTCGAATGAATCTTTCTTTTAGTATTTAATAAAAGTCTGGTAGTATGACTCAATAGAGATTATAAGTATCAGTAAACATCACCATTTTTAGGGTATACGAAAAATACTCAAAATATTATGTTTTCATCTCTCCCAAAAATAGGCTATTTCACAAGAATCCCGAATTTTTTTGTAAAAACATTTATATTTATTTGTTATATTAATGAAGTGGCCAATCTCATTTTGAAATAGCCATCCATTTATTAACAATAATTCTATCATTTCATTTAATAAGATTTTATTGGATAAAAAAAAATTGAATAAATAGTGGTAACTTTCCAGAAGAGTACTATAAATGGAAAAATCATTCAATAACGAACTATTTGCTTTTAACCATCTCTGTTGATTATCTAATAATTCAAAACGAGTCAATTTTTTCCGCGGATTTTCGATTAGCCAACGTTGGTATAGATACATAGGGGTAAAAACTTGTGGGCGTTTCAGTCGGATACCAATGCCTTCGATACGTTTAAAAGTTTCAATATTATTATTTTTCAATAAAAGGTAATTGGTTCCACCAATTGATGGATAAATTAGTCATTAGATCCCGACCATATCCACGACGAAGAAAAAATTGTTTAATTTTTTGACTTGAACGAGATTTTTCCCGCTCCCTCCTTGCTCCATAAGTAACATAAAGTCTTCTCAGTATTTCTTCATCCACAAATAACTCCTGACGCGAAAAAATAGATTGATAAGTTTGAAATAATGAACTAGTAGGATCCCAGAGGAAACGTCCTCCTATGAATAACATGGGTTTATTGAATAATTGATACTCCATCCAATATTCCGTAGATGATCGAGAAAATCCTAGTATTATGAATTGTTCTTGTAATAAAATATCTTCTAATTGAGATTCTAATTCTTGTACATTTCTCCGTCTTATTTTAGATAAAATTCTTTCATAAGGAAGTTGCTCTTTCGTTTTATGTTGTACAATTTGACAAAAATAAGAATTTTTTTTATTATCATTTTTCCTCCCCCTTGGAGATCAGAGATTATATGCAACTTCAAATTCATTGGGTTTTTCTACCCAATCAAATAGATTACCACGAATAAAACTGAGACGCGATATTCTAGGGGCCCAAACTGTATTACTTGTTAATTGATACAGCTTCTGCCTATAGTGAATTGTCTGTTCATAAATAGATAATTCATTTCGTGTATGTATAACTCCCCTATTTGCCATTGGAAAGAGACCTCTTTGAATCATATGTAAAGGTTTTTTCATCTGAGACCGAAAGGTCAATTCCATTTTTTTATCAATATCTTTTTCTTGAGATATTTCTAACCATGGAAATTCTATTGGGAAACTTTCCAGAATACCACAAGTTAAATAAAAATCATTTTCGGCGTATCTATCAAGAGAAATCAAATCATCAGGCTTATTTTGTGACAAAAACCAAGAATCTCGAGCTGCTAATTCGGCTAGGCAACCCAAAACATGAGGTAGTACAGTAAATTCTTTTATAGTTGATTCGGCAACGGAAGGTTCTAAATACCATTTGGACAAGTAATAAAATTTCCTTTTCCATAAATAATTACTAATATATAGAGGATTTTGGGGAAATTTTCTTACCAGTATATTTTATATGACATCCTTCCCTACTTTATAGAAGAGTATTCCATAATTTTTAGTGAGTCTCATCTCACTATCCATATGTGTAAAACCCGAAGCTTGTCGATGAAAAGTTAATCTCGTGGTATTTGTATCAATAATCGGTATATTCCGAGTAATACTAATCAATAAAATTTCGTTAAAAAATGCTGCTAAATCTCATGCATTGTAACCCATTGTTCTGTATCCAAACTCATTAAGGCAATTTTTTAATTTCTCAAGTAAAAAGATTTGCTATGTAATAGAATAAGAAACTCTTCTTGTCGTTGTGAAATACCAAGCATCCGAATATTTATTAAATGGTCTAACCGATCCGGGGAAATTAAAGCGGGATCTACTTTTCTGGGAGCATCGATCGAACCAAAAAGAACTATACTTTTGGCCCTTCTGTCAGCAAAACCAGTTTGAAAATATTTTAGTAAAATGCCGAGTAAAAAAGTCGGATCAGATTTTACATTTTGAGTCAAACAATTCACATTTAGTTTATGAATATCTTGAATCCATATTATACAGGGGGACATTCTTCCCGCTAATTCTAGAATAAGACTCAATCTTCGCAAACTTTCCATTAAAATATTCATCTAACTCTCAGTCATAACATCTGGTTTATTATATAGAACTCTATTTATAGATATTCTTATTAGAGGAACAAAAGAATCTGCTACGAGATTTTTTATCAAATAGGATCGTCCGGTTTCCAAAGAACCTATTAATAAAATTCCTCTTGGGGGGGGGATAATCTTAGTTGAAGTGGAACATGTTTCCTATGAAAAGTCAACTTGAAAGTCTCAGCTTGCCACAAAAATTGTGGAAAAGTTACTTTTTGCCAAAGAGCCATAGAAATCCATTTTTCTGCTGAGTCATTTTGATGAAACGAAAACTCAGACAAACTTTTTTGATAATTCACAGCCAATTATTTTAAATAATAAAACCCCTATTTTTTAGTAATTTGATGACCAACTCTAGGATTTGTAGAATTATCACTGGAAGTAAGATTCAATTCATATTGGTAGATGTTTTTCCCCGTTACTACAGATTGAACCAGTTTTTTTCGTGCCCTTCGGGAGAGATCTAAGCCTTTATTATTGGTCAGACATCTATTTAATTTTTGTTTCGTAAATAAATAGAATTTTCCATTTTTTATATAATGTTTCAAATTTCTTAGAAAATACATTGATGGATTTTCCGTTTTAATCGGTCGTATCGAATTTCGATGAATCAAACCATCCACATAAATTCCGCGTAAGGGATCCACTAAATATTGAATTATTTCCAAATGTTCCCATAGTCCGATATAGTCCGAACCCAATAAAGTAGAAAAATATTTTTGAAGGATGAAGTAACCAAAGGTAAACAAGCCTATAATTGTTAAGTAGCGGCCATTCCAGTTATTTATGAGATTCAGTCGTGACCATATAAATCCCTAGGTTTCTTGTTGATTCCCAATCTCTCTCGATAGACATAGATGCCATTTTCCGAAAAAATTAACGAATTAAGTTTCCAAGATTGGGTATAGAAAAGCCCATAAATCATATGAATTTTTCTGTATATTTCGGAGCGTAGCATATAAAATGTAATTGAATTGATCACTAATACTTAGTAAGATTTCTGAAAATAGATCCAATATTAAATTGATGGAGTATCTCCACCATTCAAGAGTAAAAAGCCACGGTATATATTTCTCAAACGAATTCCATTTTATAAAAAAACAGGATGTTTCTAATATCTTATATACCTTAGTTTTTAGGATCAATTTAGTTGGGTTTACCAAAAGGAAGGGCGCAACGATTCCATTTTTTTTTTATAAATCGGTGCTCGTGTTATTTGTACCTCCATTAGAAATTTCATACATCGAACTTATTTTCAAATTGGATCTTGTAAGTAAGTGATTAATCCAATTAAGCACTTTATTATTTTTGTTTCGAATTTCTACAAAAATGTTGGAGAGTAAATCATTTTTAAAAAATTGGGTTCGAATAAAATGGCTATTTGGTTTTGGTACCTCTCTAATATACGGATCAATATACGGATTCGCTTTTTTCGTTTTTAATATTTCCGGACAGGGAAACCCGCAATAGTTAGACTCGCAATAGTTAGTTATTCCAAAATTTACTACTTGTTTCACGCTTGACCGGTTTTTAAAGGAGGTACTTATGGAATAACCTTTTAAAAGACTATTTCGAATTAATAATTCCAACAATTTCTTGAAATTATAAAAAAACAAAAAGAATTGGTTACTTTTTTTTCGTAAATACTCGGGTAATAAAATATTAGATATTTGTGATTTGGTGATTGAATCAATATCTGGAAAGGATTTCCTCCAATTAATGGATAATTTATTCTCCTTCCTAGATATAGGCGAGGTACTCAAAAATCGACCATATATTGAATTATGATTTTCGGTACTTCCCCTCTCTATATAGAAAGGCAATCTTTTTTCACAATTCAGTTGAGGATAGTGTAGATTATTTGCGAACTTTAACGTATCAGCTTTATAAAAATGAGATTTCAATGAATCTCTATTAGAAACTTTTATAGAATGAAAATATTTTTCTTTGTTTTTATACGACGTAAATAAAAAAATATTATTGAAAAGTTCTATGCAATTTTGATTATTCCCTTCACTACATAAATAGTCGATAATACAATTAATGATTGGCTCTTCATCAAAATAAAAAAGTGATACTGATTTGTTATTAGTATCGAAATTTTCTCTTTTTGAAAAAGTCTTTTGATTTAAATCCTTTTCTTTCGGAAAAGCATTATTTAAATAATTCGGGCAAAATTTTAATAAATCTTGAAGTTTCCAAACATTATTACTGAAATATCAGAAAGAATCATTGTAAGATTTCTATAACATGTAGGAATATTTATCTTATTGAGTCTTTTAGACCAGCCAACAATCAATTTTTGATTAATCGAAAAATCTATTTCATCAAAGGCTATTACAAAATATTTGTGTCGCGAAACAAAATACTTCGATAATTTATCCCATCACTTTATCCGATCAGTCCGTTTATGTGTATTGAAATCCCAATCAATAAATTTTCCTTTTTTTGTATCATCACAGTAAGAGCTACTTCTTTCGTTTTTTCCCCAAATTAATAAATTATTATTGATTGTATTCCTCTTTATATTATTCGTATTTTTCGGAAAATTGTTATTTCCTCCCGTTAAATAGGAAAGAGACTTATTCATTAAATGTAAATCGTTCGTAGGTTCACTCAGATATCTATGGATTCTATCGTAGATCGATTTATTGCAATTCCTAATCCTACTCCGTAAATCTATGAAAAATTGGAAAATAGATAAACCTTTCCATAATCATTTTGTATCAAATCCTTCTTTCTTGTTCGATGCGGAAATAACAAATTTATACTAGTAGTATTGAGAGTTTTTAATAAAAAAACAAAAATTTACTATTTATTTCGTTTTTCCCACTAAATTTTTGACTAAACAATCTATTTTTATTTGGTTCATACAAATACTGGAATTGAGAATTAATACTATGATTTATTCCCTTATTATAAACTGGATTATTACAAATTGGGTGATTAGACTCAGGTATGAATAAATTGGATTGATCTAGAGATGGAACTAATTTGATATAATTTAGGAATCGAAATATATGTTTATCACTACATTTATTAGTATTATTCCTCCCGTAGTAATATCTAAAATAGGAAGGCAAAAACGAGTATGAAATATTGGATGGGCTTAAGTCTATTGATAGATTTGATTTCGTTTTATTTCTCTCATATTTATTCCTCCAAATTACTTCATACGGATAATCCAAAGAAATGCCAAAATGAAATAATAAATTTTTCTTCCCCATTTTCGTTTTCCAGAAGTTGAGCAATCTATTTTTATCTGATTTCGTAGAATACCAAAAAACAATTTCCTTATTAGCTACTTGAATTTTTTTGATATCTCCCTTATAGAAAACCCGCATATAGTTTATCTATTGGCGATACATTCAGAAAAGTATGGTAAATAGCTTCCGGAAAATGATCGATTTCATCTTTTTTTCCAAAGAAAATATTTCATTAGAATATACTTCGTATCTTTCACAAAGAATTTTTCTATCCAAAATAGTGCATTATTTCGGAAAAAAAAAACTTGGAAAAAATTATGGATTTTACGAATTTACCCCCACTTATAATGGGTCGAGGTATACCCCAAACGATTGAATCGTTGGTTAATCGCTTGATATTCCTGTCATTTGGTTTTATTCTACGAAAAAAGAGCCACTCAAAAAGAGTTTCATTGAATTTTGAAGAATTAGTCTCACCAAAATGATTTGTGGAATCATCATTAAATTCTTTGAATTTGTTGGATTTCTTTATGTCACATAAAATATACTTTGAAATTTGATACGAAATATTTTCTGACAAGATTTCGTGTACTTCGACGAGGGGTTGCTCATTATTTGAATGATTCAACTGAAAAGATCTCAGATTTGACTTATTCCTCGCACCATCAAATCGATGTAAATCTTTCTCCCAATCCAAAAGGTCATGCTTATATTTATAGAATTTCCATGTATACAATTCGGTATAGTTTCGGAAGAAGAGCCATCCCTTTTTTTTAATGAAAATATAGGATTTCGCAATAATTTTGTTGGATTCACCCCGGTTTATTAAATTTTGAATTTTTTTTTTCCCAAACTTATACGGTTTTCGAGTTATTTCCTTCCCATGGTGGTGAAATGAAGAAATATAGAAGGAATGATCATTATTGTTATTATTGTTGTCATTATTGCTATTACTGTTATTAGATCTAATTTTTGAGTTTGATTTTATTGATTTAGATGGGCCTCCTGCTTCAAAAATATTTTTTTCACAAAAAGTAGACATTATTTGGAGAAATGAAATATCCTCTAATATTTTGATTTGCTCCTCCGATTTTGATTTTATTTTTTCTTTAGAATCATTCAAAAAAATGGAATCAAATTGGTATTCCCAATCATCATTTTGGGGAGTGATACTACCGATACAGAATTCAAAAAAATGTTTCAGGTCTTCTATATTTGTTTCTGTCAATAGAATAGAAATTTCATTTATAGAATTCTGAGAAAATTTCCAATTAGGAAGGATTTGTTCTACGATCCAATTTTTCCACCATTGTGAACCCCAAAAATGAATTTGGTCATATATAGACGTAACACAAAGTTTTTTTAAAAAGTTTTGTCCAGTAACTGAATATTTCTCCTCCTTTAAAAAAAAAAAAATTAGCAAATTATTCTTGCTCCTCCCGAAAGAAGGAGAGTGATGCGGAAAAATACGGAGATTTCGATTGGAAAACCCAAAAGTTTCTTCCGGTGATATGTTTCCCTTATATTTGTAATTGTTCACACGTCCATGAACTATTTCTACTAAATCGAGATGTTCTTTTCCAATAATGGCTTTATCATTCGAGCGATATATTAATACCGATAGTACGAGTAACAGAAAACCATTTAGTATTGAACTCCCATTAGTTTTTGAACCATGCAAATCGTGTGAAATTAATGAACCCATAATTCGAAAGTCAAATAACTTAATAGGATTCTCTTTGTTGGAAGATATTTTACTCAATAATCTGATCAAATTCCATCTCGCCCATAAATTCAAAAAGTATTGGGGGTTCTTCACTTCTCCGAATCCCAATCTTTTATATAAGTATTGATTTTTCGATAATTTCTGTTTCATTTTTTTCTTTCTTACAACGGTTGGATAAAACTTTCTAATAAATAGATTTTTTCATGGAAACTTCGATTGACTAAATGACTTCGATTTGTTCCAGTCTTTTTGCTATGACTTTTCAACAAAATGATATTGGATATATCAAGACATAACCAATTACTTCTTACTAAAAAAGGGTTGGTACTAAATCTACCAAAGCGAAGATAGGAATTAAAATTTATTAATAATTGAAGCGAAATGAAATATTCCTCATTATTTATGACTTTATCAATACCTCCGTGTCATCCTATTTATGATGACATAAAGGAGAGGTTTCGTCAACTAATAATAATAATTTCTCGAAATCTTTTTGATTGTAGTAATTTATACCATTTTTTTTAGTCGAAATGACCATCCGGCATTATTTTATTCATGGGTGAACGACGGGAATTGAACCCGCGCATGGTGGATCCACAATCCACTGCCTTAATCCACTTGGCCACGTCCGCCCTTTCAATTTTTTTTTTTCAATTATTGTTTGGAGATTTGGAGAGAAGTAATGACACCAGAGACTTAAATAAAGTCTCCGAGGTCATCGTTTTTTCCGAGTCACTGCCCCTATCTCAGATAACTTGAGTTTCTAAGATTATATATGGGTGAGTCACTACCTCTTCAGTGGTAATGGGAAAAATCTATAGGGATATTAGCCATTTACATAAGGAGCTTCAACAGAAGCTAAGTCTAGAGGGAAGTTATGAGCATTACGTTCATGCATAACTTCCATACCAAGGTTAGCACGGTTGATAATGTCAGCCCAGGTGTTAATTACACGGCCTTGGCTATCAACTACAGATTGATTGAAGTTAAAACCATTTAGGTTGAAAGCCAGTGTGGAGATACCTAAAGCAGTGAACCAAATACCTACTACAGGCCAAGCAGCCAAAAAGAAGTGTAGAGAACGAGAATTGTTGAAGCTAGCATATTGGAAGATCAATCTACCAAAGTAACCATGAGCAACTACAATGTTGTAAGTTTCTTCCTCTTGACCGAACTTGTAACCTGCATGAGCAGACTCATTCTCAGTAGTTTCTCGAATTAAGCTTGAAGTTACTAGAGATCCATGCATAGCACTGAATAGAGAGCCGCCGAATATGCCAGCTACACCCAACATGTGGAATGGATGCATAAGGATGTTGTGCTCAGCTTGGAACACAATCATGAAGTTGAAAGTACCAGAAATTCCTAAAGGCATACCGTCGGAGAAGTTTCCTTGACCAATAGGGTAGATCAAGAAAACAGCGGTAGCAGCTGCAACAGGAGCTGAATATGCAACAGCAATCCAAGGGCGCATACCTAAATGAAAGCTAAGTTCCCACTCGCGACCCATGTAGCAAGCTACACCAAGTAAGAAGTGAAGAACAATTAGTTCGTAGGGACCACCATTATATAACCATTCATCGACGGAAGCTGCTTCCCAGATTGGGTAGAAGTGTAAATCGATCGTTGTAGAAGTAGGGATGATAGCACCGGAGATTATATTGTTCGTGTAAAGAAGAGAACCAAAAACAGGCTCACGAATACCATCAATATCTATAGGAGGAGCTGCAATGAAAGCAATAATAAATACAAAGGTTGCGATTAATAAGGTAGGGATCATCAATACACCGAACCATCCGATGTAAAGGCGATTATGGGGTTACCAGCACTGAAAGACCGATGCAGAAGCGACCCCATTGGCTTGCGCTTTCGTGTCTTTCTAAAGTTGCGGTCATGGTAAAACTTGGTTTGTAAAGTAATAATAAGTTACCCAAGCATATGAACTTGTTAAATCATAATATTACACAAAACTTGTTTTTGTGTCGACCAATCTTTCGATTTTTTTTCACTTCTATAAAAAAATAATTTTTCCCAAAAATAAAATTCCATTTCATTCTATTTTTATTGCTTTTCGCAAAATGATTTTTTCCTACAAAAAAATTGTATATCCCTTCATCGTAATAGTTATATATATTTATTTATTTATAAGTTTTTTTTTTTCTGGGGAGTATCTTATTTATAAAAACTATAAAAATAAAATATAAAATTATTGGGTTGCCTGGGGCTCGAACCCGGAACTCGTCGGATGAAAGTAGGTTCATTTCTTTGTTTTTGATAAAGAAAGGCACCTCTTCCCAAACCGTGCTTGCAATTTTCATTGCACACGACTTTCTCTATGTATCTATTTCATATTTATGATGAAGTTCATTTTCATAATAATTTTTTTCCTTGTAATGTATCTGCCAAGAAATTTATTCGAGTAATATCAAGATACGAAATTTTTTTTGTGAGGGGATACATTCCAAAAAAATTTGAACATATTAATTCTCTTTTTTTCGAAAAAAAGGGTTTCGTCAAAAATTTCAAATCGTAACTTATCCATACAGAACGTATCGTATTTTTATGCTTACAAGCCAACGTTTTAGCACATGAAAATCGAAGTATATATTGTACCTGATACAAATTCTTCCTATTTTGGCATCCGCTATAGTAGCAGAAAAGATTTCTCCAAATTTGATTGAATTTATTAAAAATTCCCTCATCTGTTAAAGTACTCCAGGCTGATTTACCAATTGGGTGCCCTAGGGCATCACAGAATCCTTCTCTAGCTAATAATCCAATCAAAGATAGAATTGGGGTGATAGAACAAAGTTCTTTGTTGATAAGACTAGTTCCGGGTAATTCCTCAAGCATTTTGGCTCGAATCGCAATAATTTTGTTTTGGACATCGAAGGTATAGCCTATGAAAGTAAAACAATTATTGGGGATCTTTTTAATACGTATCCCGTACAATTCAAATAAGAAATGAAAATAGTATTGCCAAATTTTAAGAAAGAAATATTTCAATTTTTCTGCCGAGTGGTAAATACCCCCCACTGATAAGATGGATTTATTCCCATATCTCACATAATGAAAAGAAGGTTTCTTCCGAAAAAAAATACACTTTTGTAATATGATCCACGAAGGTTTTGTAATATCTCGAATTTTTCAAATACGATTCATTTCATCGAGTAAGGCCAAGTATGATAATAATCGGAAACTACCGAGATCTTTCCATAATAAATATCATAGGTGGGATTCCAATTCATAGATATAGAGATTCCACAAAAATAGAGACAACCTGGTCATTTATTTTTTGGAATAGATAGAACGTGTATCTAACGTAATTGAACCCCAATTTCTATGGAGAATAAATCGTAACAAATGGAAAAGAGAAGTATCTCGAATTCGTCGATGAAAAATTCGAATAAGAAGCTCTGGATGAATAAAGCGAGGTATTTTCAAATCTAAAATACAATTAGAATATGGGAAAGTATCTTCTATAAAAGGAAATACGGAATGAATAGATTGATAGCTAGTCCTTTCATTCATTCCTCCTCCTTCCCCCGCAATAGGCTTCAATTGTATGGAATAAACAATTTCGAGAACCACAGTAATGCCTTCCTGAATTGCTTCCAAATACAAATTGTTTTTGTAATCAACATCGATTTTTTTTTTGTAATTCCTACTAAAAAAGGGAAAAGGTTTTCTCCAACGTATTCTATGAATTAGACGTTTTAATATAAAAAACTGAAATTTTCATTTAATTTTGGAATTTTCTATTTTTCTCAAATCCAATTTATTTGAAGAACGATTATAGGCAATTGCAGAGAGATCATCCCGAAAAAGAAGTGGATACAAGATGCATTGTTGCCATAATTTCCTTCTCTAGCCTTCTGTGATTCTTCCATCTCGGATAAAATCCCAGTTATGGTTCTCATGGGAGTAACACCTTAGTATATGAAATGATGCATAGTACAATCCATTGAATCGAGGAACTAGAAAATATTAAGCTATTTGGTGGGGGGATAATACCTGAAAATAACTTTTTTTTTTTTATTCCCTTTTTCCTCTTGCTGTTTCGAAGAAAAGAATTTATTCTTATCAATTTTATTCGATTGTTTTTCCGACTTATGAGGTAGGAGATACTCCATTTAGACAGCACACTGGTAATTTTTTCACACTTTTAGAAATATTTAGGATTCCTTCTCGGTAAAAGTGACCCTATTCCAAATGAAGTTATAGAGTGAAATCCCTCTCGTATTGATTATTAATTTGCTTCTAACTACTAATTAATGGAGAGAGCTCAAAATATAATTTTTTTGAACAAAAGCTCGTTCTTCTGGTTTTACCTCTGATTCAAGCAATATAGCTTTATCCATTAACTCTTTCGACCTAAAAAAGATTTCTGTCTTTTTACATATTTCTCCACAAATTGGAAGTAACGACATGCTACTTTTTCCGTTAAGTTTTCTTGTGGGATAAGTCGTGGTCCTACAAACCTTGTCAATGGTTTGGATGAAACTAGTATTTCATCTAAATGTATAAAATCCCTTAGTCGCACTTAAAAGCCGAGTACTCTACCATTGAGTTAGCAACCCCTGTAATATTCAAAATTTTCACTGACGAAAAATGTATAAATAGTCAGTTTCAAATCCCAAAGAGAGAGGTGGAGATCTTTCTATGAAGTGTTAGCAATTGGAATCCGAATAGTTGAAAAATTTGATCAGACCAAATCGACAACTAGATCTCCCTCAATCTCTATCATACTTTTTTTTTTTCCACTATGATTTTTCCTACTAAGAATAGGGAGGAAATGGAAGCAAAATACTCTAGTGAAAGATTGTTGGGTCCCCGAAATGAGAAATGAATGGGGAAGATTTAAACAATTATATATTAGTAATTTCTTTTTGTCAATGTTAGAAAATACTAAAAAATACTTATGAAATTTACTCTTTTATTTAGTTACTCAAAATATTTCTATTTTTTTTCGGGAGTATTTTAATGGAACGAGAAACTTACTCAATTCATTAAAAACTTACTCATTCATTAATAAATGAATCGAAGAAGCTTACCATTTCATTGAACTACTCCTCTTTATTTATTGGGATTCGACGCATTTCTCGTAAGATTCGAAAAGAGAGAATAAACATTGGTGATATTCACAGTATTTTCCATCGGAATGATAAATACTAGATTAAAATAGATTAAAAAAAGGGAAAATGGATAATAGAAGAGTAATTGGATAAAACCAAAAAAAGGACTCATAAGTTTACTCCAACAATTAAATTTGATTCATTCAAATACTTCTGCCTCTTCCGAAATAAAAAATATTACGAACATTTCTTGTGGATTGAGCTTCTCTTCTGGCAAAAGAAATGGTTGTCAATATCTGAAATAGTTTGATCTCTTTTTGGATTCTAAAAATCAACCTATTAAGGAGCTTTTTCTCTTCCTCCTTGGGATCACTAATTGTAACAATTTGATGAGTAACCTATTGGGATAGGTAGGCGATGGTGGTCTCTCCCCCCCTATGAAACATAGGGTTGAAACATAGGGTTGAGACATAGGATTATTCCTCTACGACTCAGATGAGAAATGAAATTTCATTCAAAATAAGTTTATATATATATATATATATATCGAGGGATTCATCTCCAAAATTCAAGTATGCTTCACTAAACGTGTAATCAATCTATTCATTTTTTCTTACTCAAAATTTCCTCGTCTCTGGATCGATTTTTATACTCACTAGATTTAAGCGGTCATGGTAGGAAAAAGAATAAATGGAAGCAATATCCTTTTTTTGTCCCACCAAATATCCATTAGAAAATATAGTGATTATTCTAGTTTCTTTCTCATCAATTTCGTTTTGTGATTACTCTCTTTCTTTATCAGGTAAATCTACTTAAATATAAGACTAATTATTTGGAAATTTATACTAAGCATTTAATGCCTCCTTAGCTGCATACATTACTTCGACAGTGATATCTGCAATGCCTTTTTGTTATGCAAATTTCTCGGTATTTCTTTTGATCTTACCTCTAACAAAGCCGGGAATTTTATTCAATTCCAGTTGACTTTCGTAATTTGAAGTCAAATCCGTATTTGTAGATAATGATTAAGTAATAACTTCTTTAGTATCGTGACCACCAAAAATTTCTAGGAGATGATCTTCCATACCTAGAATGAATGAATTATAAACTAAATATGTTATTTGATTAGTACCTTCATAGCCCGGGAAGGGTCGATATCCTAGAAGAAAATTTTGAATATGAACTGGCGAAGAAATAATTCCACAGGGAATATCAAGACGTTTACCAATATGACGTTCCATATGAGTGCCTTATATGGCAGATGGTTCTACACGAGCAATCATATCTCCTATTTCGGTGTGATTGTCTGTAATTAATATTTCATCACAAAAACCTTGAACTTGTTCTTTGAACCATTCTGCATCATGTTTGCAATAAGTACCTGCACAACTGACTTGAATTCCCATTTCTCTAGCGAGGATTTTAGTCATTGAAGCAGCGTGGGTCGCATCACCGAAAACCACTGCTTTTTTTCCTGTCAGATTTTGAAATCAATAAATCTTGAGAACCAAGCAGTTTGAGAAACAAACTTAGTTTGTTGATCGATATAAGATTCATAATTAAATGTTCTATCCAATGAAACAAGAGCTAATTTATTAACATGTCTTTGTATTTGTCGGATACATTCGGCTGTACCTACAATTCCCATAGGTGTCGTAGATACATAGGGCATTCCAAAAAAAAATTCTAAGTAAATTGCTGTCATTAAGCCTACTTCACGGTAAGGAACTAAATTGAACCAAGCTTTTGGTAAATTCCGAAGATCTTGTACGGAGCCTCCTTCAGGAATTACTTGATTTATTTCAATATCCAAATCTTGTAACAAACGTTTTAGTTTGCGACAATTGTGCTTATTATGAAAGCCTAGTGTAAAAATACCAATGATATTTGCAGAAGGTTTATCCGTTATAGATCGATCCAACGTTTCTTACCTACGAGCTTTATCTAAATAATATCGAACTACTTGCTCTAAAGTTCTATCCGTAGCTTGAAGCTCATTGACTCGGTAGTGATTTACATCTGCGAGAATCACGTCGGAATCTGAAGTAACGGATGTTCTATTTACAAAATTTTGTAAATCTTCTTGTAAAATACTAGAGGTACATGTGGGTGTCAATACAATTAAATATGGGCGTTCTTCCCTATCTTTTTGAGTTATATTACCAACTACTTTTTCTTGGGATCCACGTGCTAATACGTGACGATCTACTATACTAGCAGTTACAAGGGTAAAATCTCTCTCCCTTTCTAGCATGGAACGCATTACATTAAAGTAGTCATCTCCTAGAGGACCGTGCATGATAGCATGAACGTTTTTGAAAGAACTAGCATCTCGAAGAGTTCCAATATGAGCAGGCCCGACATACATCCAATAAGCTAATTTCATAAGTAATAATCTTTTTACAAATTTAAACAATCAATGATATGATCTTTTCCTATTCTACATCATAGAAAAAACCCTTGCCATATTTATGTAATTCCATATTGATGTAATTGTTGCAATACCCATTTCTGATGGAGTTTATTTTTTGGATAAGTAGATTTCGAACAGAGCATTCGTTTCAAATCTTTTTTTTTTTTTTCTTCGTGATGTCTTCTATTTATTGGAAATAATAAGTTTGTTTGGGACGGAAGGATTCGAACCTCCGAATAATAGAGCCAAAACCTGGTGCCTTACCGCTTGGCCACGCCCCATAAATATATAGTATTAATAAATCTTGATATTATTTTTTTTGTCAATCTATTTAGATTTAGTCCAGTCACACTAAATAGAAATCAATTTATTACTAAATATGAAGGATTCTCTCTCGATGTAGAAAGAAAATAAATATGGGGTGCTAGTGGACGAAGTGGAAAAAACTCTTTCGAGCCGAGACAACCTGTAGTAAGATATACCAAAGGGATTTTATCAATTTCTTTAATAAAGTTTTTCTTCTATTTTCTTGAATCCCTATAATAATTTTTGTTGGAGAACATAAATGCTAGCTATAGTTCATATTTATTTGGATAACGTGTCTCACTCGAATGGTATCATTTTGGCTAAATTACCAAAAGCTTATGCTATTTTTGATCCAATCATAGATATACTGCCAATTATACCTTTATTCTTTTTCCTTCTAACTTCTGTTTGGCAAGCTTCCGTAAGTTTTCGCTAATTACTCGATCTTTTTTTAGGTAGTTCTCCTATTCATATTTTATGATGATCCTCATTGCAAAATAATAAACTTCATTCTTTTTTTTTAGTAAGTAATTAAAAAAAATTGTATCACTTCTTTTGCTTATTTATTAGGGCGGAGGTGATATCTATCTTTCATTTCCGCCTTATACATGTATAATATTTATGACCTGATACAATATAAATGGAAGAACTAGATCTTTTTTTAGTTTATCAAAAAATTTGTTTTTAGTGTTCCGTAATACTATGAATCAAATTATATTTGTGTGATACAATATCTCCATCCCGATTTTTTCATTTTTTGTGAAATAGTCCAAGAAGATAATATTGAAGATAATAATTTATTTTTCATTGATCATTTATGAGGTGCTCGATCTACTTCCCTATCATGAAATTTATCGGATAAATGGCAGAGCGATTGATCGCGACAGTTCTGTAAATTCCTTCAGCCTAACTTATAAAATAAACGGGGGTTCAAATCCCTCTCTACTATTTCATTCTTATTAATGAGAAGCGGGTAAAACAAAAACAAATTTTTTTTTGGAAAAGCTCTTATTGAGAGGAGGGAGAGGGATTCGAACCCTCGGTACAAATAGCTTGTACCACAGATTAGCAATCCGTCACTTTAATCCATTCGGCCATCTCTCCAGCCTAAAAAATTGCTTTTACTTTAACACGATATAGGCGCCACTAGTTCTCCGTGGGGTAATTCAAAAACTCTCCAAGGAAGAAGAGCGCCTGACCGGTTCGAAACAAAAATAAATAGAAACATGGTTTCGATAAAAGGAACCCAAGGACAATATTCTTCTTCCCCTATTTGGGTTCTAGTTAAGTCTCGAATAAATTCTAGGATATACTCGACAAAATTGTGACCACTAGTTGGAATGGTTTGTAGGTTCCGAGTCGCAAAGAAAGCTAGACTTAATAAGATAGCAATAACAATCCAAGAAGTTATAAGTACTTGTGCATGGACTTGGAAACCGCCTATTTGCCAATAGAGATGTTGACCCACTTCCACACCGGATATTTCATATAAATCATTAAGATCATTAAGTATGCCAATAAAAATTTGTGCAATATGCGTATTACCCCCTCGAAATATGAACTATAAAATAAGAAACGAAGATTCTTACAAACAAAAATCTTCATTCCTTGGAATATTTCCTTCTTCGAAATATTCTTTATTACGGATTTATGTAATATTTACTAAATAGAAATATTTGTTCTTATTGTAATACAATTTCGAGTTTCAAAGTAGTAATTAGTACCGAAAGGAAAAAGCTTTGCATAAAAGAAATTATTTAATCTCCATGGAATTGTAACGACCCTCACGAATGGCTGACGTCAATTTATTCAAGATCCAGCGAATGGAAGCTCTAGCGTCATCATTGGCTAGAATTGGTATATCTGTAAGATCCGAATTGCAATCCGTATCGACTAAACAAATTGTTGGAATACCTAGAGTTATACATTCTTGAATAGCATTAAATTCTTTTTGTTGATCTATTATTATTACAATATCGAGTAAACTCGTCATGTATTTAATTCCGCCCAAATTTTTTCGGAGTTGAGCTAATTGTCTTTTCAGATTCGTCGCTTCTTTCTTAGGAAGTTAATTAAGTAACCCCGTGTTTTCTTTGTCCTCCAAATCTCTAAATCTCTGAAGATGTGTTTCTATAGTAGACCAATTAGTTAACATACCATCGAGCCATTTTTTATTTACATAATGACACCTAGCTCTTGTAGCAGCCGATGCTACTAAACCAGCTGCTTGATATTTCGTACCTACTATCAAAAATTGTTTTCCTCCACTCGCTGCATTAGCCAATAAATCACAGGCTTCTGATAAAAAACAAGTTGTTTGAGTAAGATTTAGAATATGAATACCTTCACATTCTGTAAACATATAAGAGGTCATTTTAGGATTCCATTTTCGGGCTTGATGACCAAAATGTACTCCCGCCTCCATCATTTCTTCCAAATGAATATCCCAAGATTTTTGTTTCATTATTATTATTATTCAAATTTGAATCCACAAATTGCGATTTATTCCTATAATTAGACCGAAACGACTCCATTTTTAAGATTGTCTCGTAGCCCGAAATTAGGTTGTTCGGTCTTTGATCATCCCTGATCAGGGGTGAGTCATCTTAATTAAGTCACTTTGCCCATGGCGACTGCCTTTTGATTTATGCTTTCATGGAAGAGCTGTCAAGTTTGGGGTAGAGACGTTGTTGATTCCTTTTTGCATGGCGGCTACTCTTAATGGATTGAGGAGATGTTGTGTGATGGCGGCGAATTATGATCTGGAACGGCTGGGCAATTAAGAGGTTGGTCGGTTTCGGAGCGTATGGGGGAAGACACTGGAGGACCAGGAGAGGATGAGGTAGAGCAGCAAGTTTTGTGAGGAGGTTAGGCAAGAAAGATCGGTAGACAGGAAATTAACGGGGAAGAGAATTTTTGGGAAGCTAGATCTGGGAGAGAAGGAGATGGAGGAGTGAGGATCGTGGAAGAAGGATAGTTGAGCGACCTCAATTGGATGTTTGATGTGTTCCGCTGCGCCTGGCATTTCAGTTGTATGGTTGCTGTAGTAATTTTGAGAGAGAGGGAGAGACACTGGCTGATGACTGTAAGGTCAGGAGCTTGTAGACTTGAATCATCTGAGTGCTTGTGCTCTCGGGGTGTAAATGACTTGTAAATGCAAACATGAGGATGCCTTCCTTTTTCTTTTGACTGGTCCCTGTGTATTTTCAGGAGAAGAGAGGCAGGGAGTGGAATTCTATCAGCCCTGGTATATTGTTGTGAGTGAGGTGTTTTTGCTTACTTGTATGTAGCTGCAGGAGACGGAGGAGGACAGAGTGTTGGCAGACTTGGAAATCTGATTAGAGGGAGTTAGATTAGTATCGATTTAGTGTCAACCAAGGGTTCAATGGTTCTGTGCGTAGTAGGACCCCTCTCTTTTGGTATCAGAGCTGGTGACGTTATCGGAGAGTTTGATAGTGTCTGAGAGTGTTTGGGTAGGATGAACAGTAGGAGTCATGTCTTCTTCTAGTGGTGAGGAAGTTCGAGTTGAGTTAGCAACACGAGAGAATCGTGAACTGAACCTCGTTAGGAGGTTCGATTTCTTTTCGGTCCAGAACGGTCCACAAAGAGGTGCTGTAATCATACGATTCTTAGGGTTTGGAGCAGCGAGTTTAGTAGGAATAGATCCAGAGGCAGCTAGGATAGGCGATGTCGCTGTCGAAGTGGCTCATAGTGGGTTCTATACAAGAGCTCGGGTGTGGCTGAAGGTCACGAATGGAGCGAGAGCCTGGGTCTGCACATCAAAGCTACAGGAGCACTTCTACTACACTTCCTACCTTGCGTAGGATCGCTCCTGCGTTTTCGGAGAGATAGAGTGGTCTTCCAAGGCTCGGGGACATCTGGGTGCCAAAATCTGCATCATCCTCGAACCACTTCACACGACTGTTCATACCAGGAATTAAGGACTTGTTTCAAGAGGGAGATCGTTTGATTCGAGTGGAGCACAGTGGCTCCAGATCGCGTCTCATCAGCTGGAGAGTCTGGCGAGCGCAAACAGGAGAGTGGAAGTTTCAGTAAGAGTTAACTGATGAACAGAGATTTTCCACTATCCCAACTGTCCACCCACCACTGAAGCCCGGCCATGAAGGAGTGCAGGCTGAATTTGATGAGTGACTCGGATGAATGTCATTTTTGTTTCAAGGGCTAGAACTGAATTACCAGACATGAAATTCTGGTTTGATTTTGCATCTGTTGTCTTATGTTTCCGAAATAAGGAAGATCGTTCAGATTTTGGTGTCCAGTTTGACGTATGTTGTTGAAGGTCAGAGTCAAGCAACTTTTGAAGTGTATACATTGTAATCTCAAGACTTTGTAGTCAGCAAGAGGTTTTGCAATTTTTTTTGTCTTCATTACATGCCTGCAGAATGACTAGTCCACAGGGCATGGACGAATTGTTCTGCAGGCGCGATCATGAGGATGTCATTGATTGGGCTAAAAGGCTCAGCATGGCTGCGGAGGTGAGGGACCTCAACGCAGACAAGCTTTTCAAGATCGCGAAGTTGAACTTGAGAGGCAGGGCTCGAGATTGGTTCAGGAGACTGCAGCCAGCACCAGCCGACTGGATTGAATTGAGAACCTTGATCCTACAGAAGTATGGCAATGTGGATGCCGACGACGTTCGGATGAAACTCGACGCCATCAAGCAGGAGCCCAAGGAAAGGGTACAAAAATATTTTGAGCGGATGGACAAGTTGTTTCGGCGGGGAAACATCCCCGATGCTGAACAACGAAGGCGGTTTATGGGTAAGCTGAGACCTAAAATCAGAAAAAATTGTGTTGTTAAGACCTACGCTGATATTGAGGAAATGGTGGGCGCTGCCACAGAGCTAGAAAGAGTGCTAGGTGAGCTCGGTGAGACTCCGTTTGAGCCTCTGAAAGAAGAACAGGAGGATGGAGCTGCTGAGACAATGATGGAGAGGCAAGTCAATGCCTTTAATGAGACGCTTGTCAATTTCATGAAGGGGAGTGTGTCTAAACCTGTCACAACATCCTCTTCCAGCTCGTCTGATGTATGCCAAATTTGCAAGGGAAGAGACCATACTGTCGTAGCATGTCCGAGGCTCAATGAACCCAGGGCCAAATGTGCCAAATGTGGGATGCCGCATAGGACAGAGAATTGTGGTGTGAAGTGTTCATTCTGCGCAGGATTAAGGCATACGGAGGACAGGTGCTGGAAGAAGCCGAAGGATGGGAGGATGCACCCTGGATCAGCTAACTTCCTAGAAGTGATGCTGGATGATGAGGAAGCGACTCTGCATCAGCTCAATAGGCTATGTGGGGATGAGAACTTGTTCTCCTACACCAGGGTACTAAGAAGAAGGATGCCTGTGGAAGTGACGCCAATAGCGACGAGACTGACAACTGGGAATGCAATAGACAGGATGGGAAGCAATAGGGAGGAGTCTGTTCAATCGAAGATTCTTTCCCATTTTATCAAAGGAAAAATTTCGTTGACTCCCATGGAAACCATGATGATGATTCCAGGTGAGCTTGAACACCTGGAAAGTTTGGTGAAAGTTGCTCGAAAGAAGAAGGATGCTGAGATGACTGCTACCCAGGTGTCTGTGGTGTCAATAGTACCAACGATCAGACGTCTGAGCATCAACAAGACACACAGGAATAAGACACTCCACCTTTCGGTGGAAATCAATCATTGCCTGATTGAAGGGTTGGTGGACACAGGAGTGTCCATGTCCGTCATGGCAGCTTCTGTAGTCCGAGAATTGGGATTAATGCATATGGTATCTGGATCCGAGATGTATAAGACGGCCTTTGGTACCGTAACACAGGCACTCGGCCGGATTGAGGAGGTGCCTATCAAGGTTGGGGAAGTGCAGTGTAGCATGACCTTCATGGTCGTGGACACTGACAGTTATGACATACTGTTGGGACTTGATCTGCTGATCAAGATTGGAGCGATTGTTGACGTGGAGAAGGGTCTGATCCAGGTCAGGCGAGGACCTGGCACTGATCTGATGTGGAAATCCTACCACTAAGTGTGGGAAACTTGATTCAGCGGTCCGATAAAATAACCAATGGCCATAATCGCGATGCTATTCGTGAAAGTAGGCCCGAGAGTTTGGATGGAATAGTGTGAGTAAGCAGACAAGGTGCTGGTGATCAAAGGAAGGTAGAAGAATTGGAGTCTGACTCTGATTCGAGTGAAGACTTCCATGAGCTGGATCAGTTAATCAATCCTGATGCGGATGCATCGGAGTTTGAGGACACTGAATTTGAGGAGCTAATCAAGGAGGAAGGACCACAGCAAATCCTCCGACTAACAATGCAGAGTAAGGAGGAGGAGTTTATAAAGGAGGAACTTACTGACGAAGATGATTATGCTGACTGGATACAATGGGCTGCTGATGAGGAGTGACGAATGCAAAGTGTCTCAGAGGCAGCAATTGCAGCTGAGGAATCCGTGTTGCTGCAGCTCCAACAGATGGAGATTGCTGACTCTGGTGGGGATGTCAAAGAGCGAATTGCTAGGAATCCCAAGGAGGAGACACGATGGGGAGAAATTTGTCAGAAAATCCGAATCGATCAGCAATTGGAGAAGGGAATGGCACAGCAACTATGGAGCGTTCTAGAAAGATACCAGGATGTATTCGCTTGGAATAAGGGAGAGCTTGGATGTTGCACCATAGGGGAACACGTGATTGACACACAAGGGTACCCTCCTTGTCGAGTGACCCCTGGACGACTGTCATATTGGGAAGAAGCAGAGGTGAACAGGCAAATTAATGTGTTGGTCGAGTTGGGAAAGATGAAACCAAGCAACTCAGCATACGCCTGTCGAGTTACTTTGCCTGTAAAAAGGGACGGAAGTAGAAGATTCTGTGGAGATTACCGACCTCTGAATCTACAAACCAGAAGGGATGCATTCCCTATGCCGTTGGTTGAGGATGTGATCTCCCAATTGGGAAGAGCTGCATGGTTCAGTGCACTGGATCTACAGTCGGGATTCTGGCAGATTAAGATGGCACTAGAAGACGTGGGCAAGACGGCCCTGATTACCAAGAACGGTCTGTATGAGTGGAATGTCATGCCATTCGGCCTGAAGAATGCAACGAGCACCTTTACGCGGACCATGGCCGAGATTTTCAAGGATCTAGGAGATTCGTTCCTGAAGGTTTTCGTGGATGACCTCAATATCCACAGCCTAGAATGGGCTGATCATCTGCAGCATTTGGGTGCAGTACTCTCCAGGCTCAGGGAAGTGAACCTGAAACTAAACCCAAGTAAATGTTGTTTTGCTACAAGCAGCATTGTGTTCTTGGGGCATGTAGTAAGCAAGGAGGGAACACGACTTGACCCCAATAAGGTCGATGTTGTGCGAAAGTTCCCCGTGCCTACAACTGCCACGAATGTCAGATCCTTCCTGGGATTGACAGGGTATTACCGGAAGTACATTAGAGGATACTCGAAAATGGCTGGTCCTCTATTTGAGCTCACAAAAAGGGATGTGGTGTATGCCTGGAATCAGGAACACCAGATTGCATTTGATGAATTGAAGAGGGTGCTTGTGCAAGTTCTGGTTCTGGTGAAACCCAACTTTCGAGAGCCATTCTGCCTGGACGTGGACTGGTCAACTAGGGGCGTCGGTGCTATCTTATCCCAGAAGGATGGGAGATTTGAGAGAGTCATAGCTTATGCCAGCAAGGCCTTGACAGAGGTGTAGAGACGATTCCACCCCATGGAAGGAAAGTGTGATGCCTTGATTTGGGGAATTTTGCATTTCAGGCAATACCTGCATCGAATTCATTTCACGCTAAGAACGGACCACAAGCCACTTGAGTGGCTGGCCACAGTGTTCGATGCGCATGGGAGGCGTGGCCGGTGGATTGATATGCTTCAAGATTTTGACTTTAAGATCGTTCACCGCGCTGGGTTAAAGCATGCAAATGTTGACGTTTTAAGTCAGAATCCGGTGGAACAAGCTGTTGATGACGAAGACTTTCGTCAGGAGATCCCAGATGACCCTGTCACGCAGCATGGAATGAGTGAGGCAGCAGAGAAATTGCTAGCCGTACGAAAAGATCAGCATTTGCGATGGTTTGAGAAGCTGAAGAGATCGGGTGGAATGGGAAACCATTATAGGCGTGGTTTCAGGATCAATCATGAGGGCAGTCTGGATCCTCACCACCTGTTCATGATCGACGCTGTGGATGTTGTCGACAACAGGGAGGAAACCAACCCAGACATGGAAGAGACCGACGCGAGGGAAGATGGGGAATTGGATGCGACTGTTGCTGAGCAGAGGCCTAAGAAAGGCCGAGTCAAGTACTACGACCGGCGACAGCAATTGGAGTTGGTGCTAGCTGCTCAGGAGCTGTCTGGGATTGAAGACAGAGCAGAAATGGAGGAGGAAGAGGATGAAGTCAGGAACTCTGACATATGGCTAGATGCAAACTGTCTGGCACTCCTGAGGGAAGGAATGTTGCCAGAAATGATCGAACTGGAGGAAGGAAGGAGGGCCAGGAAGAGGACAGAGCACTACTGCTGGAAAGAGCAGAAATTGTTCTTTAAGGGCCTATATGTACCTAGACCCGAAGAGAGGAGATCATTGGTGGTGCAGATGCATGAGGACTTGGGACATTCTGGTGAACAGAAGGTTCTGACTGAAATCTGTCGGAGATACTTCTGGCACCATCAAACTGAGGATGTGAAGTCAGTGGTAAGAAGCTGCCAGCATTGTCAGCTGGTTAGAAGCAAAGGAAGTGTTCGGTCAGGAGATCAAGAGCTCAAGAGCATCCCGGTCTGTGATCTGTTCTACAGAGTGGCGATAGACACTGCGGGTCCATTGCCTGAAACTAAAGCAGGCAACAAGTATATCTTGGTTGCCATTGACCATTATTCTAAATGGTGTGAGGCCAAGGCAGTAGCCGATCACAATGCCAAGACAGCGGCCAGGTTTCTGGAAGATGAATTGATATGTAGGTATGGGGTGCCCAAGTTCATACTTACTGATAATGGGGGCGAGTGGGGTGCAGAATTCGAAGCCATGTGCGAAGACTATGCAATTCAGCATCAGCGCACCTCACCACAGTGGCCTCAATGCAATGGGATGGCTGAATGAATGATCAAAACGATCAAATATGGCATCAAAGTTCTGGCCACTAATCCAGCAAATATAGATTGCTGGGATGAACACCTAGCAAAGGTGTTGTTCGGATACAGATGTGGGGTGCAATCAAGCACAAAATTCTCACCATTCATGGTATTGACTGGTCGGTCTCCACGACTCAGAGCAGACAACTATCTTGGTGCACTAACTAGAGTTGTTGATGATGAGGTTGGTATTGAACAAATTGCAGCTCAATTCCTGGAAAAGGTGGAACTCATAGCAAGCATACACAAGGACGTTTTGCTGAATATTGGACAAGCGCAGAAGAAGCGAAGGATTACCTATGCAAGCAGGAAAGGGAAGCATCTGTTTGAGGGTCTGATTGCTGGAAAAACCATGGTAAAGATGAAGAGACCAAGTAAGAAACGTGCTTTGGTTGCAAGTTGGGAGGGCCCATACCAATTAGTAGGGCATGTGGATGGCAAGGGTGACTTTGATTTTGAAGAAGGCTGTCGACTTTGTATAGTTCGGGATGGGGATGGAAAAGAATGGGAAAGATCTAGGAGGGACCTGCAGATATATCATATGCCTCCGGAATAGACAGAGCTGAGGGACTCAGCTTTTTCAAAAAGGGAAGGGTTACATATGTAGCCCGAAATTAGGTTGTTCGGTCTCTGATCATCCCTGATCAGGGGTGAGTCATCCTAATTAAGTCACTTTGCCCATGGCGGCTGCCTTTTGATTTATGCTTTCATGGAAGAGCTGTCAAGTTTGGGGTAGAGACGTTGTTGATTCCTTTTTGCATGGCGGCTACTCTTAATGGATTGAGGACATGTTGTGTGATGGCGGCGAATTATGATCTGGAACAACTGGGCAATTAAGAGGTTGGTCGGTTTCGGAGCGTATGGGGGAAGACACTGGAGGACCAGGAGAGGATGAGGTAGAGCAACAAGTTTTGTGAGGAGGTTAGGCAAGAAAGATCGGTAGACAGGAAATTAGCGGGGAAGAGAATTTTTGGGAAGCTAGATCTGGGAGAGAAGGAGATGGAGGAGTGAGGATCGTGGAAGAAGGATAGTTGAGCGACCTCAATTGGATGTTTGATGTGTTTCGCTGTGCCTGGCATTTCAGTTGTATGGTTGCTGTAGTAATTTTGAGAGAGAGGGAGAAACACTGGCTGATGACTGTAAGGTCAGGAGCTTGTAGACTTGAATCATCTGAGTGCTTGTGCTCTCGGGGTGTAAATGACTTGTAAATGCAAACATGAGGATGCCTTCCTTTTTCTTTTGACTGGTCCCTATGTATTTTCAGGAGAAGAGAGGCAAGGAGTGGAATTCTATCAGCCCTGGTATATTGCTGTGAGTGAGGTGTTTTTGCTTACTTGTATGTAGCTGCAGGAGACGGAGGAGGACAGAGTGTTGGCAGACTTAGAAATCTGATTAGAGGGAGTTAGATTAGTATCGATTTAGTGTCAACCAGGGGTTCAATGGTTCTGTGCGTAGTAGGACCCCTCTCTTTTTGGTTACAGTCTCTCCGCGAAAACTTGATTAACTCTATTTCTTCCTTTTATACCAAATCTGATCAAGTATATCTACCAATACTAACTCCGGAAAAGGGCTGCTTCAATTTTTTGTGAATCCTTTCTGGAGTAGAATAAATAGGAAGTTTTTCATATTAAAAAAGATCCTTTACCTTGTTATAAAAAAAAATTGTTTTCTTTTTCTTCGATAGAATATTCCTCTGTTTTTCCAGAGTTATTTGCCAAATAACTTCTTGACATACAGTACCTGCAGGAACTATTCCACCAAGAATGACATTTTCTTTTAAGCCTTTCAACCAATCAATTCGACCTCGCAAAGCAGCTTTCGCTAATACCCGGGTAGTTTCTTGAAAACCGGCTTCTGATATAAAACTTTGAGTATTAAGAGATGCTTTTGTTATTCCTAATAATACGGGCTTATAAGGAAATACTTCCTCCAAAGCACGGTTCATTCTCTATGCCCGTGAAAATTCAATTAATTCTCCGGGTAAAAAACCATTGGCCATTCCATTTTCCAGAGTAAGTATTTTAGAAGTCATTTGGCGTACAATAATTTCTACATGCTTATCAGATATTTGTACCGACTGTGACCGATAAACCCCCTAGATTTGATCAACCAAAAGAATCTGGCTCTGTTCCATACTAATCCTGGCACTAATAAAGAATCCCCAGAGGTTTTCGAATAAATTTGTCATATCCCTATTCCAATCCTCAAAACCTTTTTCTAAATCGATCGATACTGAATTAATTGGACGAGCTTCTAGCAATTGCTCAACTTTAGGAAGGCCTTGAATAATATCTCCAGATTTCAATCTTTCATATATCAAAATGATTAGAGTATCTCCTTCTCTTACAACTTCACCATAATGACTATGAAGAGTTGCTCCTCCAGTAGCCAAATATGGCTTGGCTGATCTGATTATTACAAAATCCATATGAATGGTTATAATTTGTCCGGATCCAGAAAGGGGTTGATATTCAAATACGGATAAACCTTCACAAATAAATTGTTTGAGATTTATTAATTTCATTTTTTTTCTTGATGAAAAAAATGGAAGAAAAGACCATCTTAGTGTATTGGAAATGATACTATTACCTAACAACAATTTATATATTTTTCTATTTTCACCAATAAAAAACCACTTAGGTTTTCGAAAAGTATTCAGAGAACTATCTATTATTGAAAATTTAATAGATATGAGTCGATCATGGGTTATGAAACAAAAAGGTTGAAAAAAATTTGTGATCTTTTGTAAGTGACCCAAGAAAAACGAATTTTCCGATAAATTGAATTGTCCGGAAATTCTTCCGGTTGTTAACAAAATATCCCTACTTTCTTTTTCTGAATCACAAATTCCACTTAGATTTTTAGGGGTAGTAATTAATTCCTTTTCTTATCCTTGATCGAGGGATTGTATGTAAAAGCGAGGATCTTTTTCCAAATGAAATAATTTTATTTTTTCTTTCTCGTTACATCCTTTTTCGTGCCGTTATATAAAAGAGTTCGAAATAAATGAAATGGAGACAATATAAGGAGGGAGCCACTCTCCTTGTTTTGATTCGGTGGAATACAACGAATAGTACCTCGATGTTTACTAAGTAGTTGGTTTCCACGATTATAATATTGGCTGGTACTAGATACTTTGCTATTAAAAAGATATTTGGAAATGGAAATATTCCCTCTATTCCTACTATCTAGATCAATATATTTCACCAAACTAATTTAGAGAAAAGTTTTAATCATTTTGTTGATTCTTACCTCTACAAAAGAAGCATAAGCCTCTTTTATAAAAGTTTTTGTTGCTCCCCAATTTAGTACTAAACAACTTTGGACCAATTGAGTACCGATATCTCCTACTGCTTGGACCTCTTCACCATCTTCATAAAAAATGTATTTAACAGTTCGAATTTCGAGGGTTCCTCGTTCTTTCAGGGGATTTAAATTTTAAAAAAGAGGTGTTGATAAATTTGATTTATTAAAATCATTAGAGATTCTGTATTCTATTGCGGGTCTAACTTTAAAAAAATATTTTTCTTTGGTAACTACAACCCATTGAAGATAAAAGATTCATATGAGAAAGCAGAAGTAAACGAGCCTCCGCTTGAGCTTCCAGAGATAGAGGTGTATGGACAGCCATTTGATCCCCATCAAGATCTGCATTGGATCCTACACAAACTAATGGATGGAGACGGATAGCACGCCCTCCTATTAAAATGGGTTGAAATGCCTGTATGCCCAATCTATGTAGAGTGGGTGCCCGATTTAGTAGTACAGGATGCCCCAGCATAACTTCTTGAAGTACTTTCCATACAATCGGTTCCTTATTTTGAATCATACTTTTAGCTGTTCTAGTGTTGGGAGCGAGGCGCCACCCAATTAAACCTCGAATAACAAATGCTTGAAAAAGCTCTATTGCCATTTCCTGGGGTAATCCACATTGATGCAGTGGGAGAGAAGGCCCCACCATAATGACGGAACGACCCGAATAATCGACTCGTTTCGCAAGTAGATTTTCACGAAATCTTCCTTCTTTCCCTTCAATAACATCGGAAAAAGATTTGTAGGGTCTATTATGGCTATCTCTCATGGGTTGCCCACGAATGCCATTATCAATAAGTGCATCTACAGCTTCTTGAACCAATCTGGTTTGGCAAACAACTAAGCCCCCTGGGGTGGAACCACTTCTTTTGGCCATAACTTGCGTTTCAGATGTCGAAATGAGCAATGCGAGCCCATTTTAGACATCTACACTTCAAGAGCTTTTCATTGATATAAAGAGCGCAACAAGCCATGGAGTTTTGACCCCTCAAAATGCTTTCTGAAGTTTTGGGAGTCCTTTTGGGACTCCAACTCTCACCAACTCCCAACGTGGGAGTTCACTTGGGAGTGTGAGGGTTCACTCCCTCACACTCTTTGTACTCTTTGCACTCCCGGGAGCATGTGATGTGATTCCCGAGTCTACTTCTAGGCCCGCAACCTCGCAACCCCCTTGCCTTGGTCGCAAGCCAAATGCTAGGGTTGCGACATCGTGCCAGTAATTTGTAACAAAATTATATACATATATATAATTTAATTTTGTATTTTTTCTATTGGGGAATTATTTTCTCTGTTGGGGAATTGGGGAGGGGGGGAGGAGGGATGAACTCAGAATAGTAATAATCATTTTTCCAAAATTATCCTTTCGTTTATGTTGAAACGATAAAAAAATAATTTAGAAACTGGATTGGCTTTTTTCCACTCAAATCAAGTTTAGTTACTTATAAAATGACTCGAAATGAAAGTATTTTGAACTATAGTATTAATAGGACTCATCAAGACTCCCAAAGAAGTAGAAACTATTACACATATAATTAGGCCAACTTCAATAGAACTTTTCGATAAGGAAGGCAACGGAGAACTTACATAAGTTTGTATATAAGCAGTCATTTCCTCACTCTCTTTAGTAATAAGTAATTTAACTATTTTTAAATAGTAATATACGGAAATAATCCTTGTGAAAAGTCCTACGAAAACTAGGAGATATAGAACGGCCTCCCATCCGCACCAAAATAAATAGAATTTTCCAAAAAAATCAGATAGAGGAGGAATGCCTCCCAGGGATAGTAGGCACAAAGCAAAAGAGAGAGTTAGTAAAGGATCTTTTATAAACAATCCTCCATAATCTCGGATGTTATCCGTCTTTGTACGTAAATCGAATAAGATGATGCAAGCAAAGGTTCCTAAATTTGTAAAAATATAAAATAGTAAGTAAATCATCATACTTGCATATCCGTTATGATCTCCAGCTATTATTCCGATCATTAGATATCCAATTTGACTTATGGAAAAATATGCAAGCATACGTTTCATACTCGTTTGAGTAATAGCCACCGAATTACCTAGTATCATACTAGAAATAACTAATATTTCTAGAATAAAGTGCCATTGATCCAAAGAAAAAGGAAAGAGAATATTGAAAATTCGAGTGATTAAGGCTAGACCCGTTGTAGTGTGAAATTAAGTACCCATACGAGTGTGAACGCTTGTTGATTGTAGGGATTAAATTTGGTTTATGGGCCATCTTTGCTACGGCGTACAATTAATGTTGCATGGATTTGCATGGGCAGGGTTTCCTCTGGTTGTGTGTTAGGAATTGGATATGGCGGCTGGAAACGATGAGAAGGAAAGGATGAACATTAATGAATAGTAGGGAAACGGCAAGAAGAGGAAGCTTGAAAGAGAAGCTTGGAAAAGAAGCTGGGGGAGGGGAAACAAACTGCAAGTTTTAAGAGGCGGTTGTTGAAGAGGAGAAAGGAGTTTTTGTGCTAAACGATGATCGAGTTATGTACATAGAGGAACAAATCGGCAGATTTTGGAGAGAAGAGAATTTTTGGAGAAGAAGAATCAAATTTGAGAGAAAGTTTTGGAGTTTTGAGGAATGGGCAGTAGATGTGAGATCAGAACCGATTGTGGTAGATGCAATTTTGAGATGCATAGAGGAGAGGGGGTGGACAGTTTTAGTTGGAGAGAAGCAAGGAGAGCAGTGGGTGGGAGACAGCAGAGTTTTAGGAGAATTTTGGAGAAGAAGTGTGGTGATGGATATGGTGAGTGTGTGTGTGCTGTAGTGGAGTGAGTTTAGCCGGATACCTGATTTTTCGCTGCACCTGGTAGCCCGAGTATAGTCGTTCTGCTGTAGAAATCTATAGGAGGAGGGAGAGAAATGAGGTTGTGACTGGAAGGTCTGGAATTTTTTAAAAGGATTCCTGAATGAGAGCTTGTGCTCTCGGCTTGTAATTAATCTGTAAATGAAGTGAGAAATGTTTTCGGCTGAGGCCTGTGTGTTCGAGAGTGTAGGAAGACAGTAGCTGGAAGTCTGTGATTTTGTTTCTATACTTGTGTGTGTGGTGTGCAACTGATCAGTTGACTGTAGCTGCAAGAATCAATAGGTTCACCATGTGCTATTGAGCTCGGAGGTCTGAAGGGAGAACAGTAGATCAGGATCAGACAAGGTTGCATCAGGGGTTCGATCATTCCGTGTTATGGGTAGGACCCGCTCTCTTTTGGTCACACCGCGACTTTTGGAGCAACAAAAAGAAAAGCAACAACTGGAGTGGGAGAGTTAGAGTCGAAAAGAAAAATTATTCATTCTTTTCTCTCGTTCAAAACTGTGCATGAAACTTTCATTTCACACAGCTCCTGAATAGTAGGACCTGGTTGGTACAAAAAACCAGATCTTTCTTATTACTTTCCTCGCATGTGTATAAAGAAAAACTTATCAATTTGATAATAAATCATTATTAATTCAAAACTTTTCGAAGAATCCCATCTCAGTGGCTCTTATAGTATAGCGAGATACAGACTCTCACAAAAATGGAATTGTGCCTATAGGAATTAGGACTGATTCAAAATTTCAGGAGAGAAAACCATCTAATTTTTTTTCGTTACTAATAGCCATGCCTTTTTTTATTTTAGATTTTCCTTTTCCGATAGATGCTTTTGATACACTCGTAGTATCTGAAGAATAGAGACTGACTGGATAGCATTCCATATTGAATGGTACTTGATAAGTTGATCCACCCACACGTCTTGCTTTTACTGTTACATTGGAAGTTACCCTACATATGGCTTGACGCAAAACAAATAGTGGATTTTTCTTCATCCTTTGCTTAATACTTCTCATCGATTTATAAAGAATTTGATAAGCCAGTGATTTCTTCCCATGTTTAAGAATGCGGTTGACTAACATATTGACCAATTGATTACGATAAATCAGATCAAGTTTTCCAATTTTCTTTTATGCATTACTTCGGCATGACATGACGATGAAAAAATGATTGAATAATTTATTTTGACTTTTTAACTCCATATTGTAGGGTGGATCTCATTAGTTCATTCACCGTAGATCTCCCTCCAAACCGTACATGCAATTTTTATTGAATACGGCTTTCGACACCCTATTTTTTGTTCGAATGGAATAGATAGTGATTTTATATATTTTTATTTCCGTGGTGCTTACTCACTTCCAGATTGAGTATCCGTTTCCTTCTCTTCCGATTTGTAGGAAATCATGTATTTCATAAATCTTTATGGTAAAATCTTTAGGTTCATTAAAAGTTTTAAGAAAATTTGTATTTGTGATTTCCGCCATTCCACCCTGGCTTGTTCCAAAAAAGTGAGAGTTATTATTAACAAAATTGGGTTTAGGGAAAACTCGTCGAATTATTGGTAAGAAATGAACCTTAGATTTCCTAGGTATTTGGATATTGTAATATAAAAACGATATATAACTTTTCTTAGTTGTTAGCCTACTTCGGTCCCCTCATGATACTTTCGTTATTGGGTCAGCTACACCCTCTACATGCCTACAGCGATTGACATGGTATCCCCTCAAAACGATACAAGTTTTGGATAATAATATACAACGCACTAGAACACCCTTGTTGACGATCTTTTACTCCCACAGCATCGAGAGTCCTTCTAACTATGTGATATCTTACACCGGGTAGATCTTTAACTCTTCCTCCTCTTACTAGTACTACAGAATGTTCCTGCAAATTATGACCAATACCTGGTATATAAGCAGTAATTTCAAATCCAGAGGTTAATCTTACTCTAGCTACTTTACGTAAGGCGGAGTTTGGTTTTTTTGGTGTTGTGGTGGAAAAGTTAACAAAAGAATTATTTTGTATTGTCACTTTACAAAACCGTACGTGAGACTTTAATCTCATACGACTTCTCGTTCGAAATATTATTAACAAATAATTGCGTATTCCATCTTTCTCATGTTTCAATTCGGAACGAATAATATTCAATTTTTATTATTTCCACGAATCAAAAATGATGATTTTTTTAAATTTCTAATTTGGTAAGTATAAAAAATAGTAATATTTTTATTAATTCTTTTTTATAACATCGTGATCAATTCTCGGTATCGTTACTATCTACTGGCCAAACGCAAGTAATTGGAAAATCGACGGGTTGGTATAAGCTTATCCAGGCAATTATGCACTATATCGAATCGATCAGGAATTCGTTTTTTGAAAAATATTGTTTGACTTTCGTGCTTTGATTTGGTTGGCTCGTCTGAGATAGTTTTGATAACTTATGGATATCTATATCAGGTTGATCGACTGCATGAGGCCCACAAACAGGAATAAATATGGCCAAAAAAAGTATAGGTAGCTCTTTTTTTCTTAGTGATTGTGGAATCCTCCGTGATAAACTACTTGCATCAGTCCTATATATATTTTATTACGTTTCCCGTGGACCGGGGAGAAAGTAAGAGCTCAGTGGGAAGAGGATTGTACACGAGAGAGCAAGGGGGGTCAACCTGTTCCTATTTAGAATATACGACATAGATTTTTGGCAATATGGTTGGTTGTACCCTTACGTCAATTCAAATCAAGAAGTCTTTCCATGGAGGCAAATCTTTTCTTTTCCTGCTAGTCAAGGGTATATTAAAGCTAGTTGCAAATCCTTCCTCGGTAGGGTGGCAATGTATGTATATAAAGTAGTTAATGGTTGCATAGGATTCCTTTTATGTAGTGATAAATCCTGCATATGTTCCTAGTAAAAAAAAATTGTCTCTTTTTTCGACTGAGCTCTCAAAAAAAATGTGGTAACACATCGGAACTTTTGAATGAGCATAAAAAAGAGATGTTGGCTAGAGGTAGTTGGGATTTTATTTTCCTAGAAATGGGTAAGATTTTTGGTATAAGAAAAAAATAAATTGTATGTATTTTCTTTACTTGGTTTTTCTCCTTCCCCCTCTTTTAACAATTCCTATATTAGGGTTAGATTAATTAGTGCTAGATCGAACGTACTGAAAAATATATTTTTTCATGTAGAATTTGCTAAATCTAGATGAAAAAGGTATTGGATTGAAAAAAAAAAGAGGTTTACGAATTTTCAAACTAGTGGCTCGAATCAGTAGGAATCCAGATTTTCGATAGGATTACTCGGTCGACAATAGGATTCAATCTTTTCTACTATTTCCGTAATCATATGTGAAAGGAGGGCCTGGCTCCAATCAAGTTGCTCAGGAATAGTAGGATAGTGGCTTTCAGTCTTCCGACTTTTTGGTTTGTGCCTACTTATTAGTAAGTTCTCTTTGGGGTAGGGATACAACTCAGTGGTAGAGTATCACCTTGACATGGTGGGAGTCATGAGTTCGAGCCTGATTATCCCTAAATCTATTCCAAGTGTTTCTATTTGCTCCCTCTTCTATTTGCTTCCTCATATTGAAAGAGGCTTGTGGGATTGACATGATAGGGTAGGGATGGGTATATTAGAAGTGAGCTTCAGGCTAATATGAAGCAAATGTACACAAGTTATCCCTTGGGATGAAAGAGGATTATTCATCAGCTTTGTCCACGAAGAAGGAAGTTATAAGTAATGTAATTATGAATCTCATGGAGAGTTTGATCCTGGCTCAGGATGAACGCTGGGGGCATGCTTAACACATGCAAGTCGGACGAGAAGCATCCTAGTGGTGCTTTCAGTGGCGGACGAGTGACTAACGCGTAAGAACCTGCCCTTGGGAGGGGGACAACAACTAGAAACGGTTACTAATACCCCATAGGCTGAGGAGCAAAAGGAGTAATCCGCCCAAGGAGGGGTTTGCGTCTAATTAGCTAGTTGGGGAGGTAATGGCTTACCAAGGCGACGATCAGTAGCTGGTCTGAGAGGATGATCAGCCACACTGGGACTGAGACACGGCCCAGACTCCTACGGGAGGCAGCAGTGGGGAATTTTCCGCAATGGGCGAAAGCTTGACGGAGCAATGTCGCGTGGAGGTAGAAGGCCCACGGGTCGTAAACTCCTTTTCTTAGAGAAGAAGCAATGACGATATCTGAGGAATAAGCATCAGCTAACTTTGTGCTAGCAGCTGCGGTAAGACAAAGGATGTAAGCGTTATCCGAAATGATTGGGCATAAAGCGTCTGTAGGTGGCTTCTTAAGTCCGTCGTCAAATCCGAGGGCTCAACCCTGGACAGGCGGTGGAAACTACCGAACTGGAGTATGGTAGGGGCAGAGGGAATTTCCGGTGGAGCGGTGAAATGCATAGAGATCAGAAAGAACACCAACGACGAAAGCACTTTGTTGGGCCAACACTGACACTGAGAGACGAAAGCTAGGGGAGCAAATGGGATTAGATACCCCAGTAGTCCTAGCCGTAAACGATGGATACTAAGCGCTGTGCGTATCGACCCGTGCAGTGCTGTAGCTAACGCGTTAAGTATCTCGCATGGGGAGTACGTTCGCAAGAATGAAACTCAAAGGAATTGACGGGGGCCCGCACAAGCGGTGGAGCATGTGGTTTAATTCGATGCAACGCGAAGAACCTTACCAGGGCTTTACATGCCGCGAATCTTCTTGAAAGAGAAGACTGCCCTCGGGAACGCGGACACAAGTGGTGCATGGTTGTCGTCAGCTCGTGCCGTAAGGTGTTGGGTTAAGTCCCGCAACGAGCACAACCCTCGTGTTTAATTGCCATCATTTAGTTTGGAACCCTAAACAGACTGCCGGTGATAAGCCGGAGGAAGGTGAGGATGACGTCAAGTCAGCATGCCCCTTACGCCCTGGGCGACACACATGCTACAATGGCCGGGACAAAGGGTCGCGACCCCGCGAGGGCAAGCTAACCTCAAAAACCCGGCCTCAGTTCGGATTGCAGGCTATAACTCGCCTACATGAAGCTGGAATCGCTAGTAATCGCCGGTTAGCCATACGGCGGTGAATCCGTTCCCGAGCTTGTACACACCGCCAATCACACTATGGGAGCTGGCCATGCCCAAAGTCGTTACCCTAACCGTAAGGAGCAGGATGCCAAATGCAGGGCTAGTGACTGGAGTGAAGTTGTAACAAGGTAGTCGTATTGGAAGGTGCGGTTGGATCACCTCCTTTTTAGGAAGAGCTAATGCTTTTTGGGCCTTTTGGTTTTACGCTACATGACACTTAACTCGACACCTGAAAAGAAGCGAGCCACATCATTTGAGCAAAGCTCAGAGATGGAAGTTCTCCTCTTTTTTTTTTCTTGACAGTGAAGAGTGGAGTAAAACTAAGTCCGTGAGCTTATTACCCCAGGTCGGAACAAGCTGATAGGAGCCCATTAATCTCATCGTTCCTCCTGAACGAGAAAAGTTAGGGACGGGTGTTCCTTCACCCTTGGTACTGCTGCAGGTCTCACAACCGGGGAGGCCTGCACGATGGGCTATTAGTTTAGTGGTAGAGCGCGCCCCTGATAATTGCGTCGTTATGCTTGGGCTATGAAGGCTGTCAGCCACATAAATAGTTCAATGTGCTCATCAGCGCTTGACCCAAAGATGTTGATCATTCAAGGCACCTTAGCATGGCGTACTCCTCCTGTTTCAACTAGGTTTTGAAACTTCATTTTTTTTCAGGAGGATGGATGGGGCCGCAATTCAAGTGAGATCTAATGCAAATTCAACTCGCCATTCATTCGTGGGATCTGGGCGGTCCAGGGGGGACTAGTCATCCGAGGCTCCTCCCTTCTCGAAAATCCATATATTCCTTATCAGTATATGGATGGCTATCTTTCAAGCACAGGTTGAAATTCAGCCTAGACGTGGAAAATGGAGCACCTAAATAACGCATCTTCATAGACCGAGAACTACGAGATCACCCACGAATATTTTTCATTCTAGGGTGACGGAGGGATCATACCATTCGAGCCTTTTCCTGCTTTTCTTGGAGGTCCAAAGTAAGTAGCAATTAATATTCCCTATCTCGAGGTCCGCTAGGGAAAGGAAGCCAGATTCTATCGAAAAAATCTCTGGAAGGCTTAGGAGATTCTATCTAGTCATAAGAATGCTTGGTGCAAATGACTCTCAACAAATTCCTTGGTCTTCAACCTTCTCAGTCACCAGCCCCCAGATCAGTGTAATGGGATGTTTTTATCTATTTTCTAACGGTGAATTTAGGTTCAAAAAAGGATCTTAGAGTGTCTAGGGTTGGGCTAAGATGGTCCCGTAACGCCTTCTTTTCTCTTCCCAAAACTTACCATTAACGTAATGGGGGAAAGGGAGAGGGAACAAGCACACTTGGAGAGCGCAGTACAAGAAAAAGTTGTATGCTGCGTTCGGGAAGGATGAATCGCTCCTAAAAAAAAGAAAATCTATTAATTTTCTTCCAATTGGATAATAACGTAGGTGCGAGAATTTACTTCACGGGCGAGGTCTCTGGTTCAAGTCCAGGATAACCCAGCTGCGCTAGGGGAAATCACAAAAAAAAACATCTAATTTGTTCGTGCATGCTTCACTCGGCTCGGGTATAGGGGATATAGCTCAGTTGGTAGAACGCCACCCTTGCAATTGGGTCGTTGCGCTTACGGGTTGGATGCCTAATTGTTTAGGCGGTAATGATAGTATTTTTCACCTAAACCGGTGGCTAACTTTTTCTTAGGAATGGGGAAGAGGACTAGAACATGCCACTGAAAAACTTTACTGAGACAAAGATGGGCTGTCAAAAGCGTAGAGAAGGTAGGATGGGTAGTTGGTTAGATCTGGTATGGATCGTCCATGGGCAATAGTTGGAGTCGATGGCTCTCCTAGGGTTACCTCATCTAGAATCCATGGGGAAGAGGATCAAGTTGGCCCTTACAAACAACTTGGTTCATTATCTCTCTTCAACCCTTCAAGCACAATATGACAAGAGAAACAAGCCATGGACCGACCCCATCGTCTCCACCTCGTAGGAACTACGAGATCGCCCCGAGGATGCCGAAGGCACCCGGCGGTCACAGACCGACCATATAACCTGATTCAAGAAGTTGAACTAGTTGTCCACTTCGGTTGGCTAAGGGTTAGAGAGGGGCAACAACTCATTGTTAAGACTAAAGAGTCGGGCGAAAAAGAAGAAGAGTTTTGAGTTCTTCTGTAGCTGGACAATTCCGAGCCACGAGAGTTCCTAAAATTGGATTCCAACTCAACCAACGCCTTCTAACAAAAGTTGCTTTTTGGAAAGCACAGTACGATGAGAGTTGTAAGCCGTGTTCGGGGGGGAGTTATTGTCTATCCTTGGCCTTTATGGTAGAATCGATCAGAGAGGCCTGAAAGATGGTGGCTTACCCTGTGGCGAATGTCAGTGGTTCGAGTCCGCTTATCTCTAGCATGTAATTTGAGCCAATACAACGGCATACGTGTGATAGCATGAAATAACACTACTAGCTAGATGTGGCCAAGTTCACCTTGTATTTCACTCAGATTTGAGTGAACTAAGACAGATTAACTACAGGCCAATCATGGTAAAACAGCTTAACTGCAGGTTAATCCCCCTAGTGACCGGGGACTAGTTGCTACAGATAGGTCAATTAAGCTAGTGAAACAAGACGGAAACAAGTGATGTCCAAATTCAGGTGGAAATTACACCTATTAGTTAAATCAACCTACAACACTAGTCAATTAAGAGGGTTTTTTCACTTGGTGTGATTAATTAATTTAAATTGTTTTTTCATATTGTGTTTAGTTAATTTAGGAGAGTTATTTCACAAATTATGCTAAACATACTGCCTGCTTGGACACATGTCATCAGCAAAGTCTTCCATTTGACAACTGAATTATGCAATACAATCTTGAATCAGGGACATCCATGTCATGTCCTCACACAGGCAGGCATTGCAACATTTCTGAGTTGCAAGACTTGTGAGAACTACAAATCCCGACACAAATCCTGTTGCTACTAAAATCAGCAATCATGACAGCTGGTTGGTAGTAGTAGTACTTGCACATGTGCTTTGCTATACTTTTTTTGTTGCATCGTGGAAACAAAAAAATGATAAATTATACCACATCTTCAGATGCGGAATCTTGTACACTGAAACGAAACTGAGCTAGAAAAATAGAAATTTGAAACTATTTCATCATCAAATGTGATGTTAATAATCCTCACATTAGACTCACGAACTTCATCTATGAGCCAAATACTCTTCTGCGTGTCTCCTACATAAGTCAGTGCTACTATTATCCACATTATTTTCAGAAACAGCATTGCCATTATCTACTCCTAGCAAAGGTCGTGTTAGATACATTTGAATATCTTCTTCCCAATCTCTATAATATGGTGTCCCATCAGAATGGCAACCCTCCTCAACAGATTCCATCATCATTCACAATTCATGTATGTGCAAAATACTTCAATCCTCCTCTATGTCGTTAAATTCATCAAGCATCTTCAGTACCTGCATGTTTACATCATACATCTGCATAAGAAATGTCTTAAAAAAACAGTTGCAGTGGGGTTGAGTAAAATCTCATTATGTAGAGATGAGATGCTACAAATGGTGCAATTTACCTTCTATAAAAGATGTTAGGAATCACATTTTTGCAATTATGGGTTGTGCATATGCAATGAAGGGTTTACAATGATTCTAATGCATCAGGTCTAAATTTTCCCACTGTACATAAGCTTCTTTTGGGAAAAAACTAACCTCACTAATTTTAGGTCGTTGTTGGGAAGCCTCTTACACACATAAGGCAGCAGCTGAGATCATTGCTTGCATTTGAGAAACATTGTATGTGCTGCCCAATCGTGGATCCACCAGCTCATTCAGGTTTCTCTCATCCAACAGTGGCCTTGCCTGTTTAAGAGTTGAGAAGGTGATGTTAATACTTTGATAAAAAAACATGCTAATCAATAAAAGTATTCACTTCATCAAGTTCTATTCTAACTGTGGCCCAAGCTGTCAAGGAGACAAGATGAGACATTAATACTTGACAAACAAACATGCTAATGGATAACAGACTTTACTTGATCAAGTACTATGATAACTGTGTTTTCAGTAAAATACACATACTCAGTTGAAATTCAACTGCACCCAAATCAATTTGCTGCTTAGCAAGAAATCCAGGATATAAAACTAACTGATAAATGAAAGAATGATAAACATCATATTTGGCATATATATAATGTTTGATGCATTCACAATCTGAAACAGCTGCACATACCAACAAAGAAATATGTTGGAGCTGATCAATTGTTTTACAACCAGTGATCAACTCTAGAAGAGTGACTCCAAATGAGTAGACATCTATCTTGTCATTTACACTCTCACCCCAGGTGTACTCTGGAGCTATATACCTGTGAACACACAGAGCAAGCACATGAATTCAATCATCTACCAAACTTACTTCATTTCTTTCAAACAGATGGACAATGCAACGTGTAACCAGATGACTTCAATAAACACTGGTTCATTTTTTTCATGAGGATAATTACCCAATTGTGCCAACCCGACAGTTTTCAAGGTACATTGACCCGGAAGCCCAAGTTGCAGCTGCAAAACCTGACAACTCCAATCCCCACACCATAATTTAGTGCTCCTTTTAGCACAACTGTGTTACAATCTGACAGTAGCTTCAACAGACTATAAAAAGCCATGCTGCAAAAGAACATTTTGTACTGCCAACATCTTTAAACTTCTGATGATGAGCAGTTTCCGAGGAGGATCACAGATAACTCATGTCATTAGGCTCCTTCAAAGCCATTCCTACTTTCAGATCTCAACTGTAGGAAGAACCTGAGGTTGGAAGTCATGGGATAGAAGTATGTTGTGGGGGTTGACACCCCTATGAATTACAGATCGAGGACTTCCATCATGGAGATACTCCAATGCTTTGCATATGCCTACTGCTACCTTGTAACGCACTTCCCATCCCAACACATTCTCCTCTCCTGCACATGAATGGGAAGAAGAGAATCATGTGTCAGAAGCTATCTAGATACCATTTGTCTGGTAAAAGCATACACTTAAAACCATGATAACAACTAGATCAGCTCTTTGAAGATTCTCCAACAAGAAAAGTATTTCTGTGTCTAGTTCTTGTACCATGAAGGAGATCTGACAATTTTTGTTGATGTAAGAAATCATAGACAAGGATCAATAGTGTATTTTTAACACAGTAGCCAATAAGTGACACAATATTGGCATGTGACAGACAACTGATGATCTCCAAACACTCCTGATGTGTTGAGATTTCAGGACACTGAATAGCCAAGAGTTTTCCATCTTGTAGAATACCCCTATACACTTTACTTGAATCATCTTCCCACACAAAATTTCCTACATTCCCAACACAAGAAACCTTTGAATGCTACACTCCTCAGTAGTCTGCCTTGAATGCAAAGCAGAGACTACATTGCCCTTGTCAAATGACCCTGCTGATTGACACAAGGGCTACCCAATAAGAATTCAACAATTTAACAAGGAACCCATAGTATCCTCCTAAATGGTTATGGAACATACTAGGAGAAAAGCTGCCAGTGGCAGTGTTAAGCTCCTTGAAAGAGAATCTTTTGGGTAAGCGTCGATAGACAAAAATGCTTTGCGCTTTCTCCAGGACTGCCAGATTTCTAGATGTCAAACCTTCTGCTGATGCATGTAAGACCAACCCAAGTTCATTGTGCTTTTGCTCATTTTTCTAATTAGTTGCAACCAAAGCCTGATCTTGTGGAGTTTATTTCTATTCATACCTGAAGTTGCTGAATTATGAGCACAGTGATCGACGTATGTAGAATCAACTGTATACACAGGCCTGGAGTTCCCTCCTATACTTAAACCCTCCCCATCACATTCAATTCCCTTTGTTGTAGCCTAAAGAGATGGCAACAAATATGTTCTTATCGATGTTCAATTAACTTGGGCTAATTGTGTGAAGGCAGGTCACATCAAAAGGCAATGACAAGTCAATGAGCACAACACTCATAAAAAACAAGAGGTTGCAATAATCAAACACATAAAGAAAGAATGCACATTAGTTCAAACCCAAAAATGAACATGTAGCAGATGTCAATCCTAATCCTGCATAACATTGCATCTCCTTACATGTTTCTCCATATAGTAACCTCTGAGCTTGTTGTATGGCTCCCATGGTATTTGACACCAAAAGCCATATTGATGTGCTTATGGAAAAGATTCCACAGATGCACTCTTGTCATTTTGGGTACAACTTGCTGTGAGATTTAACCTGGTTGCCATTGTGTCCACCATTCCGAAAAGTGCAAGCATTAGTTGGGCTCTTCAGCTTGAAAGTTAAAAACTGTGAACTGCATAGCCTTCTTCACCTGATGTCAGCATGCAGAAAAGCTTTTGGAACCATCATGAGATAGCTCAATGAACAAGTGCATGCTGCATGATAAATTGTTCCAAACAACATTATCCTTCCATGTATTTCAAGAGAAATGATGTTTGACAAGCTAATGTGCAAGCACAGCACAAGGCTCATATGATAGTAAGTTTTTTGCATTAGATGCTACATGGCATTGTCATTGTGGAGATTGATCAGAATGCAGAGGTAACCTAAATCACTAGTGAATTCAACATGACAACTTTGAAACCTGAATTATGTTGTAATAATGTAGGTAACCTTGGTGGAAAGTGAATGGAGCAACATTCCTTCCTTGTTATTGCATCAATGTCCGAGTGATTTCAACACAGCAACACATAGGAGCACTTGTTTTTATTGCATTGGATGTTATATGTGACCGGCAGGCAAAGTATCCTTCCTGCACACCATCAGCATAGCAAATATGTTCAGAATGCCGGGAGTGAATTGACTGAGCCTGAATCTTTTGACATCTTCTCGGTGACACCTCAACAATACAGCTACTACCCAGTGAAAACTGTCATGTCCAATGAATCTCTCTCAAGAGTCTTCACCTTCTTCTGTACAAGAATTGTCCTCTCCTTAACCATATAGCAGCCAAATTAAATTCACAGACAAACATACAACAGTGATGTTTAGATAGAAGATGTCAATAGTTGCCAAATACCTCCTGCCAGCACACAAATAAGGAGAAAATGAACTGGCATATGCCAACAAGCATTAGTGAGTTTTGCTTCACTCTCAACGGTAATGAACTCTTTTTCCAAGGTGGATACTATTTATCATATCTAATAATCATGATGTAACTGCCAGGTCTGCACTCAAAACACAAAAGAACTAGGCCCCCACTCTTTGGATGACCAGTTCATCCAATGACATATATTTTAGCTGGGTCGATCAGTACTACATGCAACTTGTCTCATACACCTGTTGAGTCTTGTAAGATGGCCATAAGCCCTAGTGACTTAGCTACTGGATTAAAAATTTCATAGTCATTCCCAAAAAAGAAGGTGATTTTCATCAACGATAAAATGCTTGAACAGCAGCTTAGAAATAGCATGAACTGCAGTACCTCATCAAGCTCAATGTAACCAACTTGCAGATTTGGATCGCTCTCTTCAAGCATGATGTCAAGTAGCTCTCTTAGCTTCTGATTGGCAGAGACCTCCTCCTTGCTCCTAGATTTTTCTCCACTTTCAATCCAACCCCAGCCATTGGCCATTTCAATCATTTCCTGGATATCACTGCCATTGTGTAGAGGGCCAGTCCAAAGAGGTCCTGACAATGTCACTGTGGAAGACCCCTGCTCCATGACATCAGATGATTTGTCATTCCTTGCTAACATGCACTTGCTTTTTAACAGTTACTTGAAGTGGCTGGTTGGCCACATTACAGCCACTAGCAGCCAAAGTCTGTCTTGTGTGGCCTACTGCACATCCACCCCCCTAAATTCAAACTAAACAGTGAGCAAACTTGATCAAGAAAGGGCCTAAAATTCTGGCATAAGAAAATCTTTCTAAGGGTGCAATGAGATTGGGGTATCAACAGATTACATTAGTACTAGATACCAACACTGCTTAAGGCTTTGAAAAACACTCAGGATGTAAGGACACTGCTCATATTGCATGGGGAAATAACCACCTGTGTGAATGTTGAGCATGAGCATGTAGATTGACCAAGACAGTTCCACTTTACCACTTGTGTTTCACCACAGATGCTGCAATGAGATACAAAATTGTGATGCCTACAGACACTTTGGAAATACCTTATCAGCTCAAATTCTCAAAAGCAGTATTCCACCAAGATCAGTGCTATTGCTTGAAACATACACATCTCAGTAACCCTTCAGCAAGGTAGTTGTGCATAAGAATTCACCAATAAGTTCAGGTCTACACACTGGCTTTTCTGAGCTTGTCCTGGATGCACATGGAGCATAACTCGAAAGACAGGGCCATGAAATGAGTAGTGTGAGAACATCGGGTAAACATGCATGTTTCGCAAAGACGCCTTTCGCACAACCCCACCAATCAGCATTCGAATTCCCAGCTCATTTACAAAAGGCATGGGCTTCACAAATGCTCCATAAGATGCCAACACACTGCAAACCCCACATCCTATGGTTAGTCCAGATACACACAATGACTGTAGACTGGAAGACAATGGGTTAACCACGAGATCAGGAGAGTTGAGCTTTCTAGAATGGTGTAGCATGAAGGAATTCATCAGCTGGGCTATTACATTGCAACTCATGTGCTGAACTCTTTAATTAAATCCTCACAGGAATGGCTCACACAGAGATAATAGCATAAGCAGGTGTCTGCACCCAATAAATGCCCTAAACTGGACAGGATTTGTCATCTCTGAATCCCAATATGGGCCATGCAACTTTTCTGGCCATTCTACCTGAGCTCAAATAGGCTTACCTCCTCTCAGAACTTGACAAAAGAGCTAGAAAAGCATAACAAGTTTGGGTATAATACTCACTTATAAGGACGGTGTCCCCCTGCAGAGAATCCATCAGTTGATGTTACATACACAAAACCTCCATGCAGTACTGAAGCTAATGTTGAACCAAGGAAAATGGAATCGTTGCCAAAAGAGTCTATGTCAATCAAATCATAGTAGTCCTTTTCCATGTAACAGTACAACAGCACTCTATTTACATCTTCACTTGTGATTCGCCAACACTTGGAGATGCCTTTTTCCTCCTGGTCCAACATAGTGGTCTTCTGCAGATCTCCCTCTGCAGCCTAAGAACAAGTCCATCCAATGATTCAATGGTAACCAATTCCCAATACTCATCAGCAAATCCAGAGACAAGAAACTCAAGTGAGAACTTGGTCAATCATAGACATTTGTTATGTACTCACAACAGGGATTGTAGTGATAAACACTGCAGCCAAACCCAAAGTCACTGTAGCAGTGATCAGCTTAGCAATTCTAACAAATTTGCTTAGCTTCCCATCAATGAAAGGTTCAGCAATTCTTCAATACAAGTGCAAATCTTTTGTGGCTTCTTTTCTGTAAAACTTGTTGGTGCCTCTAAGAATCTAATCCATTAGTTTCCCATGTCTGGTAATGTGCAAGGAGATGATGGCATGTCCCTCTGATTTTAACAGGAGGCAACTTTGCAACTTTTCATTCCTTGGGTTCCTACCGAAAAATCTTATACCTGATGAGCAAGTGATAATCGAGGCAGTCCCAAAGATCCCAAATCAGCATTGCCAGCAGCACAAGTATCTTCCTCTAGTGAAGATCTCACGGCAAGGGGAGGATCAGTCATGGGTGCAACAGCAGTGGCAGCACAGAGAGACAAATTCTGGGAAATGGTAGGAGCAAGGAATCTGCATGCATCATTGGCCCAGACGAAGTCAGCTTGCGCTTGGGAAAGGTAACGTGCAGCTCTGATGCCACAGCCACTCATGGCATCCAATACTCGTAAGTGGCCATGTTTTTTCTTATATACAGCAGCAGCAAGTACTCCCAGATCCCTCCCCACACTACTTTCCTTCCTGTAGAAGGCATCCCCAACATAGTAGTAGGTCTTTCATATCCATGGTTTTTAGCTGTAGACACAAGAGACAACCAATTACAATTTTTTCTTCCAAGTATCACCAAGAATCACAAGTATCCAAACGATAGAATTCTGCAAACCAGAGGCAGCTGCAGTAATCAAAAGACGCTCCTGGAAAAAGCATTAGCTTCAAGGATGTCAGTCACAACAAAAGTAGTCAGGGTGCAGGGTACTTACAGTAGTAGTACATTGTGCACAAGGAGTACAATCACAACAGAAGGAGTCGGTGAGCTGCTTGGGGAGCCATTTGTTCTGCCCTGTGTAAAGTTAAAACAGAGTCCATAATTTTTATGTCCATTTACTGAAGGCAAAGATGATGGCATCCTGCGAAGCTCATCTTCAATGCAATTCATCCCCTACCAGTAAAGCCTGCAAAACAATTATATTCATCAGATTTGCAAAAAATGAAGATGATGAACCTTCTGGATCTGAGCTGATGAGACATGTATATTTCT
>OY987295.1:5023218-5073218 GCA_963920785.1 Sphagnum contortum | reverse complement strand
AAAGCCAACCACGGGAGGTTAGTTTAGCATTCGGGACACCCTTTGTGTTGGGACTTGCCACGGGCACTTGGACACACAAGACTCACAACGGCCCGGACTCGGGAGTAAGCCACCACCTTACTCCCTATAGTATTCTCTGTAGCTCGTCGTGGGGACTACATCCCAATGGCACAAATTCCCGGGACTCCCAAAATTGTCCCGGCGGGACTCCCGGAACTTTGAACCGCCATAACTCCCGACTAAAGAGTTGGATCGCAACGAGGTCTGAACCAAAGTTGTAGCCCTCGTCCAGATCTTTCCAATGCCATGTCACGCTCAAGTCGGACGTCGGGAAGAGGTCGATTCCCGACTTTTAGTGGTCGGGAGTCAAACTGGCAGTTTGACTCCCGGCCCTTCTTTTGCCCCTAACTTGGGCTACAGATGTCCGAATTGCCAATGCGAGGCCATTTTCGATATCTACGTTTCAAGACCTTTCCAACTACACCAAGAACACCCCAATGCGAGGTGTTTTGCCCCTTGTTGTCGAGCTCTGAACATTCGGGAGTCCCGGAGGACTCCAAATCCCCAACTTTTCTAAGTGTTGGGCTTCACCCCCACACTTGGCCAAGTTAGGGTTGCGAAAAATTGACACTTTTACCAGCTATTAATAACACGTTGGTAGGCAAATGGAAGCCTTCACCCCAATTAGGAATTAGGCTTTGACAATGCCATTAGAACAAAGAATTATGGATTTGTTGATCTTAGTTTTTTTTTTTTTTTTTTTTTTTTTTTTTTTTTTTTTTTTTTTTTTTTTTTTCAGTATTTCAAAGAGGCCGTTGTTTCCATTTTTCCGAAAGACTACTGGGAGTAACGAGTACATCCTTCTCTTTGTTTTTGGCTATTTTGCATGAATCCAAACAATGACAAGGAATGTTTTACCTACTCCTAACAGTCAAAACAAGTTCCTAAAAAAAGATGGATCTCCCCAGGTAGGATTTGAACCTACGACCAATCGGTTAACAACCGACCGCTCTACCACTGAGCTACTGAGGAACAATGTGGAGAGTTTCATCTTATATTCAAAGACTCTTGTTCTTTGAACTGACCTACCTATGGTGCATGAACCGTTGAAAAACCCAAAGCTTCGGAACTTTGGGAACTCACTTTGCGTACACCCTACCCTCTATTATACAAAAAAGAGATAACGATAGCAATCCCCTCCGCCTCCCCGGAGAGCGCCTCCGGGACAAAGGGAGGTGGTCAAACATCACCATGATCTTCTCCACTGTCTCCTTGATGCATATTGATCAATCGATTTCCACGGTGCTACAATCCTGCCAGTTTGCTAAGTATACTCACTCTACCGAAGGGCAACAAAGACCTCTCCATCCTTGCAAACGACAACAGGGCATTTTTTTTTCCCAAAAGCTAGCAGATAATGGTGAGATGGTCTTAATAACCTCCTTTACCTATCATCTTTCCAACTCCTTATTTGAGTCAGACATTATAGCAAGCACTTGGAACTACTACTCAATGACGAAATTTCTTTCAATCAAGCCCCCTGTTGGTGTCCTTTCACCCCTTTGCCTACGCGAGCTGTAGAGCCTTTCTTAGGTTGAATGCCAGAACACGTAAGATTCTATTTGATCTGCCTGCCCGGTGGTTTTGGTGGATGAAGTAGTGAGGTAGTGGGAAGTCAGTTAGGGGAATCCATATCAGCGATCGTACCGTCATTACTTTTACTTTTTGAAATTCTACTTAATCAATTGAATCAATACCTATTCCTATTATTAATACTTTTTTTCAAGACATTTCGAAGGAATGTTGGTTATAGCTCACATTGTGTTATTATGGAGTAAGAAACAACATAATGGTCATTTTTAGGTACAAACTGTAAATAAAACAAATACCAAGAGATATTTCACGTGAAAATAGCAGTTTATGGAAAGGGTGGAATTGATAAATCAACAACTAGTTGTAATATTTCCATTGCTTTAGCAAGACGTGGCAAAAGAATCTTACAGATTAGATGTGATCCTAAACATGATAGTACTTTTACCCTCACGGGATTCTTGATACCTACCATTATAGATACTTTACAGTCGAAAGATTATCACTACAAAGATGTTTGGCCGAAAGATCTTATTTATAAAGGTTACGGAGGAGTCGATTGCGTAGAAGCGGGGGGACCACTCGCAGGAGCTGGATGTGGGGGATATGTCGTGGGAGAAACCGTCAAATTATTGAAAGAACTAAATGCCTTTTATGAATATGATATTATTTCATTCGATGTATTAGGTGACGTAGTCTATGGGGGTTTCGCCGCTCCATCGAATTATGCTGATTATTGCATCATCATAACAGATAACGGATTTGATGCACTGTTCGCAGCTAATCGTATTGCTGCTTCTGTTAGAGAAAAAACTCGTACACATCCACTCCGATTATCAGGCTTGGTGGGGAATCGCACATCCAAGAGAGATTTGATTGATAAATACGTAGAAGCTTGTCCGATGCCTGTATTAGAAGTATTACCCCCCATTGAAGACATTCGAGTATCTAGAGTAAAAGGTAAGACATTATTTGAAATGGTTGAATCTCAACCTTCTCTTAACTATGTTTGTGAATTCTATCTTAATATAGCATATCAAATTTTATCTCAACCAGAAGGAATTGTACCAAGAGAAGTTCCGGATCGAGAATTATTTAGTCTACTCTCCGATTTTTACCTAAATCCTATTGAAAAGAGGGAGTTAAATCAGGAAAATTTACTTGATTTTACGATCATTTGAGATCCAATTTATTTAGTCTATCAGACAAGGAATTATATCTATGTCAATTAACATATCTGAAACTCTCACTTTTGAATGCGAAACAGGTAACTACCATACCTTCTGTCCTATTAGTTGTGTAGCTTGGTTGTACCAAAAAATCGAAGATAGTTTCTTTTTAGTGGTAGGTACAAAAAACGTGCGGCTATTTTTTGCAAAATGCTCTCGGAGTGATGATTTTTGCAGAACTGCGTTGTGCTATGGCAGAATTGGAAGAAGGAGATATCTCGGCTCAATTGAATGATTATCAAGAATTAAAGAGGCTTTGCTTACAAATAAAAAAAGATCGAAACCCAAGTGTTATTATATGGATTTCCTATACCACATAAATAATCAAAATGGATTTGGAAGGTATGGCACCGAAACTAGAAACTGAAATTGGAATACCTATTGTGGTAGCAAGAGCAAATGGACTCGACTATGCCTTTACCCAAGGAGAAGATACTGTCTTAGCCGCTATGGCACATCGTTGTCGAGAACGAAGATGATTGGGTGATGAGATGGAGGAAACTATACAAGATCAAGCTATGCAAAAATTATTTCCTCTCCTTCCCCTTAGGAAGGGAGGAGTAAACCCTGAACCTATAAATAATTTAAAGAAGCATCCCCCGTTAGTCCTTTTTGGTTCTTTACCTTCTACCGTGGCTTCTCAACTTAGTTTAGAATTGAGACGTCAATCCATTCAAGTATCGGGTCGGTTACCCGCTCAGAGATATACTGATCTTCCATCATTAGGTGATGGAGTCTATGTGTGTGGGGTTAATCCATTTTTAAGTCGGACAGCAACAACCCTAATGTGACGTCGTAAATGTAAACTGATTGGAGCACCTTTTCCTATTGGTCCCGATGGAACACGTGCTTGGATCGAAAAAATTTGTTCCGTATTTGGTATCGAAACCCAAGGTTTAGAAGAAAGAGAACAACAAATGTGGGAAACTTTGAGAGATTATCTCGATTTGGTACGTGGAAAATCCGTATTTTTTATGGGAGATAATCTCTTAAAAGTTTCTCTAGCCAGGTTTTTGATTCGATGTGGAATGATTGTTTATGAGATTGGTATTCCGTATTTGGATAAACGATATCAAGCCGCTGAATTGTTACTTCTACAAAAATACATGTAAAGAAATGTGCGTACCTATGCCACGAATTGTGGAGAAACCTGATAATTACAATCAGATACAGCGCATGCGTGAGTTATAACCTGACCTAGCTATTACTGGAATGGCTCATGCTAATCTTCTAGAAGCGAGAGGAATTAACACAAAATGGTCTGTTGAATTTACTTTTGCTCAAATTCATGGATTTACTAATGCAAGGGATGTTCTTGAACTGGTTATCCGTCCCTTACGAAGCAATAATAGTTTAGAAGATTTGGGTTGGACCAGTTTAATTAAGGGGGAAAAGAAATACAATTGACATGAAGTTTTTCGCAATGTAAAAAATGTCGAAGTTGATTTATTGAAATAGTCCAACCATTTTTATTGATCAGTGGGTAAAAAACCTACTCTACTGATCAATAAAATACTTCTAAATTTATTGGATTTTTTTCTTAGTATATACCAAAAACTTATCAGTTTTATTCTATTCCACCCCTATGCTTTCGAGGAAGGTATTTCATTATGATAACAAACACTCCCTTACTGCTTTCTGTGCTATGGGCTCCAATACTATCATGGATAAATATTTCAAGTTCATTGATTTTATTTGGACTATATTATGGATTTCTTACAACATTGCCTAATGGCCCTTCTCAATTATCCATAAGAGCTTTTCTTTTAGAGGGAAATCTCAGTGGTACTGCGGCTGTAAGCGGTTTGATTATAGGACAATTAATAATATTTCTATCAATATATTATTCACCCCTTTATATGATATTAGTAAAACCTCATACAATCACTTTGATGGTTTTACCATACATTCTATTTTATTGGTACCGAACCAAAGATCTTTTGGATTATCAATCCCTACGCCCCATAACTTCAATTAGTGATGCTCGGGTTCATAAGATATGTTTGGATAGTTTCATTCTCCAATTATTAAATCATGTTCTTTTACCGAGTCCCGTACTAGCAAGATTAGTAAATCTCTTTCTCTTTTGTCATAGCAATCAGTTCCTATTTATTACGAATTGTTTCTTTGGTTGGTTAAGTGGCCATCTTTTCTTTTTGAATTCAGTCAAATTACTCCTAGTTCGTGTGGAACGTGATTCATTCGTATTTTATCTCTTGGTGAAACGTCTGATTCATCGAACTTTTAGTATTATTATTTTAGCTTGTTGCTTATTACACCTAGGCAGAGCTCCTGTACCTCTCTTTACTAAAAAAGTAAACAACGATGAATTCCGAATGAATCAATTGAAAGTTGGTGGATTGTCATGGTCAAATAGAGTATGACTATGGCCTACCTTTTTTTTCGATTATCGCCGATGGAATCAACCATTGCGATATATCAAAAATAGTCGATTCAGTAATAAGGGTCTCGTAAAAAAACAAGTATCTCAATATTTTTTGACATATGTTTAAGCGATGGAAAACAAAAAATAGCTTTTATAGCTTTGCCAAGCTTATCTATTTTTGGAAACGATTTGAAAAGATATTTAAACATTAGGAGTAATTCTTTTTTATCCGATGATTCTTACGACGAATGGATTGATACAAAAATAAAATAAAATAAAATAAAATTATATATATATATAGTATCAGGAATTAGGGAATAGAATCGAAGCTTTAGACGGTGGATTTTCGATAAAAATTACTATAGAAAAAAGAACTGGATTTTCTACTAATGAGGGAAATACCTTAACCAAGGTTTACGATCCTTTCTTAAATAGATAATTTCGTGGGGAAATGGCGATATCGAAATCAACTTGGCTTTTGATGGAGGAGATTTATGAACTGAAAAAGAATAGGAAATTATTACATTTATCGAAGGGAGATAATAAACTCAAATTTTGGATTTCCGATCAATGGCGAGAATTTGGACGTAGAAATTTACCCCCACCGTGGGAACTCCTACGTAAAGATGCTCATCGTATTTTAGTTCTGATTATTCGAGGATCGAAGCATGGAAAACTTGAAACTAATTTGCAACAAATGAGTCTTTCGGAGGAACAAGCACCCACAACAACTTCAAATAACCAGAAGAACTATTCAGATTTATCCTCCAAAATTGGCAATACAAATTTTTTAAATAGAAAGACAACTAGAGCATCTCATTTGAATTGGGAACTCGTCTCGAATCTTTCTGCTCGGCAAAGAACTTTTTATTTTAATCATTTGGAAAGGGAAAAATGGCAAACACTTGAACGTTCTTGGAAGAATTTATTCTCGACTAATTTAACCCAAGTGAGAAGTATCTTATATTTGTTAGTGAAGTCACTATACCTCCATAATAAATTCCAACTTCAAGAAATTCATAAAGAAGTACCTCGATGGACTTCGAAACTGAGAAACAATAAATTCGACATTATAGCTATCGGAGTTACTGATATTCATCAAAGAAAAGTAAAAAATTTGGGATATCGTATAAAAGGAAGAGATAAGAGAAGAAAAATTGTGAGACGTTTTTCGCAACAATTAGATTTTCGTCGAAGACTAGTGAAAGGTTCCATGCGTGCCCAAAGACGTAAAATTCCGGTATGGAAAATTCTACAACTTAAGATGCACTCTCCATTCTTTTTTAAAATAAATGAGAGACATTTTTCCTTTCAATCTTCTTTCAATGTATTAAACTTAATAAATGTAAGAAATGCTTCTAAAGATTCTATCGAAATAAGGGAAAGAACACAATATTTTTCGAATTCAAATAGGAATAGCCCTATCGCAAAAAGAACAAGAGCGGACTGTCTCGTAATAGCAAATAGATGGGATTTTCCATTAGCTCAACGGGAAAGAAGTTGGTTATTGATTATCCAATCGTACCTTAGGGAATATTTAGTATTACCCATATTAATAATTTCTAAAATATTGTTCGTTCATTATTGTTTCAAATTCCTGAATGGAATGAAGATTGGAATGAATGGAATAAAGAAATTCATATAAAATGCACTTATGATGGTACCGAAGTTTCGGAGAAGGAATTACCGGAACAATGGCTTAAGGATGGTCTTCAAATCAAAATAATATACCCCTTTTGTTTGAAACCTTGGCGTGATCCTCGATTCGAAACGAGTAGGGGGAGAAAAAAATACATAGATGATTCTACTTTTTTCAATAATGGGGAAAAAATTGCAAATACTTTGTCTGATCATACTTCATTCAATAATGGAGTAGGAATAAGAAGGAAGAAAAAAATTAATTATAGTTTTTTAACAGCCTGGGGTTTCCAAACTAAATTACCTTTTGGAAATATGAAAAAGCAGCCTTCTTTTTGGAAACCTATTAGTAAGGAATTAAAAAGGAGATGGAAAAGAAATATTTTGTCAAAAACTACTCAAACTTCTAAAATTTATTCCAAATTTTTTTCGATAGTAAATAAACATATAACCTTGACGGAATCAGATACTCAAATTGATAAATATAGAAAAAATGATGTGTTTGCACTCAAACCCAATAATAGGTATGAAATAGAAATCGGAGCGAACGATGGAATTATCGATAAATTATCAATTAGATCTGCATCTAATTCCGATGATAAAATTTCACCAGAATTTGGAAATAAAATGAAATATAGAATTCTAAACATGTCCATAAATTAGAAAATAGGAAGTATTTAAGAAATAATCAGATTGGAGAAATAACCAATTTTTTTTTTTTAATGGGATAGAATCCTACAATAAATTTGAAGATGAAAATGAAAAATACGGGAGGAGTTATAAGGAAAAACTATAACAAAAAAATAAATTGATTGAGATTCAACAACTTATCCTAAAATTGTATAGAATAAATATAAAATCAATCAAGAAATGGCCCCATTTTATGGGAATTATCTCGAATGGAATGAAAAGAAAAATAAAATAAAATTATGTTTATTTTCTTCGATCCAGTATTCAATTCGTATTCAATTTCAAACGGAATTTTATCCTTTTCGATAGAGAGATATTTAATAACTCAAAATTAAATACTTTTCGTGTAACATTCACTCAACAAGATCGAATCATTAATCAACATTCAGATCCTTTCAATGAAAAAGCGTAAAATTCAGGAACGAAATTGGATCGGCAAGATATTGTAACAATATTTCAGGCATATGTGTTTCATAAGATGCGACAAATAGATGTAATAAATAAGTTTGATTTCGAATATTTATTAAAAAATTGGACATCAAACTCAATTACAAAAAGAAGGATAAAACACTTTTTAGAAGAACAAGGAATCCTTTCTATTAAAGAACCGAGGAATTTAAAAGAAATAAATTGGAAGGAGTGGTTACAAACTTTTAATAAATATGATACATCTCCCCATATATGGTATGGAATAGCACCATATCAATGGAGAAGTGGATTTATGATTTTGATGAACAAGAAAAATCCTTGTTTTTTTATAAACAACAAAAAATTTCTTATAGAGTAGCTACGAATCTTTCATTGAAACAAATTGATAAATTTGATAAACGATACAAATACAATATTTTATGTTTTAGTTACCTCGATCCCGAAAGAAAATCAGAGGTGGAGAAACTTCCTAAATATATCTAGTAGTTATATCCATAAAATACATGAGTATCAAACAATTAATTATGATAAAAAGAATGAAAATTCTAATTATTTGATAGTCAATTCAGATAAAGAGAGAAACATATTTTTCAAATCTGATTTCATGTCGCGGCTAACCCCGGAATTTCTAGGGAAATTTTATGTATATGGAACTGGGGAAATGGACGTACCCGATATTTCACCGATAAAAGATAGAAATAAAAGGAATATTCGGAATGAAAAGTCACTTTGAGAGAGGGAACGTCATCAAACTATTCGTCAATGGAGATGGGGATCAAAAAATGTGGAATTTTTTAAAAAAGAATTAGGAGATATGGCTCCCCTCATGACTCTCATGCAAAATCAAGAAGATATTGTTTCACTTTCTGCTAAAATGCGTGAAGATTTGGATTTGTTCCATCTCCTTTTTTGTAGAGATACGGGCACAAATCAATTAATGATTAATTCGGAACACCGTTTACCACGGGTATTGGATGATCAAATTTTGATGTATAAAATGGTGGGTACCCCCTCGAAATCTAGAAGATTCGAAAGAAAATCAGATTTAGATCTTTTTGATGAATCTATCGCACACATAAAATTTATCCATAATGATGAAGGAACAAATATAAATACATCGAGTCTTGAAGATATTATCCTTCCAAGACATCGTAGAGAATTCAAAATATTAAATTGTTTCTATTTAGAAAAAACTTTGAGTCGGGAAGCAAAATCAGATAGAATTTTATCTGGAAAAAAGAAACGGGATTGCCGGGAACTAATAAAATCAAATTGGATTATGAATGAAAATCGGAATCTAATTATTAAACGTTTCCTATGGCCTAGTTTCCGATTGGAGGATTTGGCATGTATCAATAGATTTTGGTTCAATACAAGTAATGAAAGTCGATTTACTATGTTAAGAATTCGTATATATGCCTCGGGATTTTATTAGGAAGGGGGGGAACAATCCCTTTGAATAGTGAAAAATTCTTGGTTATAACCAACCAAAAATTTCTCATTATTTGTGTCGCAACCCCACTTTGGCCAAGTGTGGGGGTGAAGCCCAACACTTGGAAAAGTTGGGGATTTGGAGTCCTTCGGGACTCCCGAATGTTCAGAGCTCGACAGCAAGGGGCAAAACACCTCGCATAAGGGTGTTCTTAGTGTCATTGAAAAGGTTTTGAAACGTAGATATCGAAAATGGCCTCGCATTGGCCATTTGGACATCTGCAGCCCAAGTTATGGGCAAAAGAAGGGCCGGGAGTCAAACTGGCAATTTGACTCCCGACCATTAAAAGTCGGGAATCGACTTCTTCCTGACATCCGATTTGGGAGTGCAACATGGCGTTGAAAAGATCTCGACGAGGGCTACAAATTTGGTTCAGACCTCATCGTGATTGGACTCTGTGGTCGGGAGTTATGGCCGTTCAAAGTTCTGGGAGTCCCACTGGGACAATTTCGGGACTCCATTTTGGGAGTCCCAACAAAATGTGCCATTTGGATGTAGCCTCCGTGGCGAGCTGCAGAGAATACTATATGGGGGAAGGTGGTGGCTTCCCCCAAGTTCGGGCCGTGGTGAGTCTTGTGTGTCCAAGTGCCCGTGGCTTGTCCCAACACCCAAGGGTGTCCCGAATGTTAAACTAACCTCGTGTGGTTAGTTTTTGGATGCATATTCACACAAGCTAAGCTAGTCCCTCTTCCTAGTCTAATCTCTGGGCTCTCAACTCGACCCTTTACCCCTTTTTAGAGTTGGAAGCCGGGAGCGTGCCTCCAAGTCACAACTTTCCGCAACTTGACTTTGCGAAACCCTTAAGTGGGTTTCACCCCGGGACTTAGGAGCGCGTCAATTTATCATTTTTATAAATGTTTTGTGTGGTTTTTTTTATTCATTCATTTAGGAGCGAATTTCTCTATGTCAAAAAAAATATTTATTGATCCATCTCTCATTTCTAAGAAACAAACGGGATCTGTTGAGTTTCAAATATCTAGTCTAACCAATCGGGTTTCGAAACTCACCTTTCATTTAAAGTTACACGGCAGGGATTACTCATCCCAAAGAGGTTTATGGAAAATTCTAGGGAAGCGCAAGCGTCTTTTGGGTTATTTATCCCAAAAAAATTCGGCGTGTTACGAAAATTTAATTAATCAACTAAGTATTCGTAAATTAAAAACTTGTTAGTTTTTTCTTCATTTCTCAGACAAATTTTGTTTATAAGTATTCATCAATACGAATGAAACATTTTTTTATATAATAAGGAAAGTTACATATGACCATGCTTGCTACAAAAACTAATCCCATGATAATAAGTATGGGTCCTTAGCATCCATCAATGCATGGTGTTCTTCGACTTATTGTTACTTTAGATGGTGAAGATATCATTGATTGTGAACTTGTATTGGGTTATTTACAGAGAGGTATGGAGAAAATTGATGGTAATAGAATAGTTATTCAATATCTTCCTTATGTTACACGGTGGGATTATTTAGCTACAATGTTTACAGAGGCTGTAACTGCAAATGCGTTGGAGAAATTGATTAATATTCAAGTTCCTAAAAGGGCTAGTTATATAAGAATCATTATGTTGGAATTGAGTCGTATAGCTTCCCATTTGTTATGGCTCGGACCTTTTATGGCTGATATTGGTGCACAAACCCCTTTCTTTTATATTCTGAAAGAGAGAGAAATGATATATGATTTATTTGAAGCTGCCACAGGTATGCGAATGATGCATAATTTTTTTCGTATTGGAGGAGTAGCTGTAGATTTACCTTATGGTTGGGTAGATAAATGCCTAGATTTTTGTGATTATTTCTTGCCAAAAATTGATGAATATGAAAAATTTATTACACGGAATCCAATTTTTTAAAAACGAGTAGAGGGAATAGGTATTATTGGTAGGGAAGAAGCAATAAATTGGGGTTTATCGGGACCCATGTTACGAGCTTCAGGAGTCAAATGGGATTTTCGCAAAGTTGATCATTATGAGTGTTACGATGAATTGGATTGGTAGATACAATGGCAAATAAGAGGCGATTCATTAGCTCGTTATTTGGTACGAATTGGAGAAATGAGGGAATCGATCAAAATAATTCAACAAGCTTTGAAAATAATACCGGGGGGGGCTTTCGAGAATTTAGAGGCTCGACGACTTCATTGGGGAAAAAATTTAGAATGGAATGATTTTGAATATCAATTTATTAGTAAAAAACCCTCTCCTATGTTTAAATTACCTAAGCAGGAACATTATATTAGAGTAGAAGCTCCCAAAGGAGAATTGGGAATTTTCCTAATAGGAGATGATAGTGTCTTCCCCTGGAGATGGAAAATTCGTCCACCTGGTTTTATCAATCTACAGATTCTTCCTCAATTGGTAAAAGGAATGAAATTGGCAGATATTATGACAATTTTAGGTAGTGTAGATATTATTATGGGAGAGGTTGATCGCTAAAATGATTTTTAATACTAATTTCGAGGAACAAATTCTGAATTTATTTGATGAGTTTCATTTCTCGAAAGAATTTTTTAGTTTTATCTGGATTATTCTGTCCATTCTTACTCTTATATTAAGAGTCACAATAGGAGTATTAGTATTGGTGTGGCTCGAAAGGAAAATACCCGCAGGAATACAATAGCGTATTGGACCTGAATATGCTGGTCCTTTAGGGATTATCCAAGCTTTAGCGGATGGGACTAAACTCTTATTGAAAGAAGATATTATTCCGTCTACAGGAGACACTTAGTTATTTCATATTGGACCTGCCATTGTAGTCATACCAGTATTTCTGAGTTATCTGGTGATTCCCTTTGGCCACCATATTATTTTAACTGATCTTAGTATTGGTGTCTTTTTCTGGATAGCCATTTGTAGTATTGTTCCCCTCGGACTTCTTATGGCAGGATACGGATCAAATAATAAATACTTTTTTTTAAATGGTCTGCGAGCTGCTGCTCAATCTATTAGTTATGAAATTCCCTTAGCTTTATGTGTATTATCTATATCTCTACGTGCGATTCGTTGAAATATACTTTTGTTTTTCAAAGTAAAAATTAATTTGAGTTGATAATCTCTCTTTTTCATATCGACTCAAAAACTAGATAGTCATATGGGTAAGATCAAGCAGCTTCTTGAATTGCAATGATAGATTCAAGTCTCATCCTCTATGTACAGGAGTGAAAGCATGCAAAACTGGTGTAAACTGTGTACCCCTGATTTAGGATTGGTTATCAAAATCTGATAGCGGGAGCAAAAGAAAAAATGTATGAAGTAATTACTGCCATAATTTTATTTGAGCAAAAGTAAATGGTTAGGGGCACCAAAATACAAAAAAGATTAGTAAAGAGGAAAAACTCTTTTTATAGATATTTATCAAAATAAAATAAGGTTTTGGCATTGGTAGAAATGACCAAAAAGTACTTCCTTAGAATTCCAATCCGAAGTATATCCCTGTTTACTAAAAAAAGAATGACTATCGGGAACGAAGTAAACCTTTATGCGATTCTCACCTTTCAGGAAAAACAAATGAATGATCGAGATTTTTTATAAAAAACTGGTGTATTTTCTATCCCTGGTTCGGTTTGGAGAAAGAAAAATTATTGCAATTTTTTAATACAAAATAAAAGTTTCGAACAAAAGAAAGATCTGAGTTAGTACCAATAAATAATTATAAAGGCTGAGATGGATTCAAAAGCTTTTATTGCCGTAGCAGACGGAATCTCATTGGTTAGGTGGGGAATAAAAAGACAAAAAATTTTTAGTGCCAATTTTGTAAAAAAAAAAAGACTCAAAATTTTGTTCCAATAACCACTGAGGAGCCGTATGACACTAAAGTTTCATGTACGGTTTTGAAATAGAGGTATTAATAATAATATTAACATCGACTACAATTATCTAATAACTTAAGTACGGTTGATATAGTCGAAACATAGTCTAAATATGGTTTTTGGGGATGGAATTTGTGGCGTCAACCTATTGGTTTTATAGTTTTTTTCATAGCTTCCCTAGCAGAGTGCGAGAGATTACCTTTCAATTTACCACAAGCAGAAGAAGAATTGGTCGCGGGTTACCAAACTGAATATTCAGGTATAAAATTTGGGTTATTTTATGTTGCTTCCTATCTGAATTTATTAGCCTCCTCATTATTTGTAACAATTCTTTATTTAGGTGGATGGCACTCCCCCATCTCATTTGTCTCAATTTCTGATCATTTCAATTCAATTTTTAGTAATGGAACTGGTCAAGTTGTTGATATAATTGTAGGAATTTTTTATTACATTAGCTAAAGTTTTTTTTTTTTCTATTTATTTCTATCATGACGAGATGGACATTGCCCAGAGTAAGAATAGATCAATTATTAGATCTTGGTTGGAAATTTCTCTTGCCCATTGCTTTAGGTAATTTATTATTGATAGCCTCTTTCCTGGTTTTTTCGCTATAAAGTAGTTGGAATAATTTGTACGAATATTCCGAAATATCTCTTTCATATATAGATTTATTCGATCCATGAATTAAGAAATACACAATAAATAATTTACTTGGGGATATCTAACACATATTTACTATGGTGAATGGACTTCTGAATTATAGTGAACAAGCAATACAAGCTGCAAGGTACATTGGTCAGGGTTTCGTAGTGACCCTGGATCATATGAATCGTTTACCTATGACTATTCAATACCCTTATGAGAAATTGATTCCATCAAAAAGATTTCGTGGACGTATTCATTTTGAATTTGATAAGTGTATTGCTTGCGAAATATGTGTCCGTGTATGTCCGATTAACTTACCTGTTGTTGATTGGAAATTAAGAAATAATAAGAGGAAAAAACAATTAAAAAGTCATAGTATTGATTTTGGAGTTTGTATCTTATGCGGAAATTGTGTCGAATATTGTCCCACGAATTGTTTATCGATGACTGAAGAATATGAACTTTCCATTTATGATCGTCACGAATTAAATTATGATCAAATTGCTTTAGGACGCTTACCTATATCCGTAATCGAAGATTTTGCGATTCATACTATTCCGAGTTTAACTCATCTAGCCAAAGGGGTTACGGAAGGACACTCCAATTCGAGAAGTATCACAAAAAATTTAGATTAAATTCCTTTTTTTTTTTTTAAATTATATATACTCCATATCATCCCAAAATTCCTTTCATCGAATAAGTAAGTAGACATAAATAAATTATCCTTCGGGGTTGATAGATAGAAATAATAGATAGAAATAGGACTTGAATTTATCGTGAATATAATAAAGTCGACCGAATCACTCCATTAAATTCTTTTTCTCTTTTTACAAGTAGGTCTCATACTAGGAAGTTTGGGGGTAGTAATATTGACTAATATTGTTTATTCCGCTTTTTTTTTAGCGTTAGTCTTTGTTTGCATATCCCTTTTGTATCTCTTACTGAATGCCAATTTTGTAGCTACTGCGCAAATCCTCATTTATGTAGGAGCCATAAATATCTTAATTGTATTTGCCGTCATGCTAATCAATAAGCCACAATCTTTCAAATTTTTTCGTCTTGGACCATGGGAGATGGAATAACGTGCGCAGCTTGTATAGGTCTTTTTTCTTATTAATTACTACAATTTCAGATACATCATGGTCCGAAATCTATTTGGTTACACAATCAAATAATATCGTAGAAGAAGATTTGGGAGGAAATATTCAACATATTGGATATCTCTTACTAACCAAATTTTAGCTTCCATTTGAACTTCTTTCTATAATTCTTTTAGTTGCTCTAATAGGAGCTATTACCGTAGCTCGTCGGGAAAAGATACTTGAAATGCGAATAAAGAGTCAAGCCCTACAAGCTAAGGAGGATTTTCCTACCTCTTGAGATACCTATGAGATATTCTTCTTATTTCCCTTTTTCTTTTTCTTTTTTTCCTAATAAATGAAAGTATATGGGGAGTTCATTCATTATGCTAGAACATGCACTTAATTTAGGTGCCTATTTGTTTTGTATCGGTATCTTCAAATTAATTATGAGTGGAAACATGGTTAGAGCACTCATGTGTTTTGAGCTACTTTTTAATGTTGTTAATATAAATCTTGTGACATTTTCTAATTATTTCGATACTGAACAACTAAAAGGAGAAATATTTTTGTTATAGCTATTGCAACAGCTGAAACAGCTATTGGATTAGCTATCGTTCTAGTTGTTTATCGTAATAGAGGATCAACCCGTATCGATCAATTGGATTTATTGAAGTGGTAATTGATCCATTGAAACGAAATTGGGCGATTCATATATATGTATATATATATTATTAAGCAACAAGGGGAGGGGATCTATTCATTTTACATCGGATGAAACAATGAAAGATTCCCAAAAAGTAGGTAAAATTACCGAAACATATTTGAGAAACCTGAAAAATAAATTGAAGTTCTACCTATTATTTTATTCTATTATGCTACTTCCATTAAAAAGAAGTATTTGGAATTAGTATGTATAACCATATAATAATATGTATTACATATAAATGTGTATAAATTGTATTTAATTCAGGGCTTTCGACAACCAATTTGGAGTTTGAAGAACCAATGGCACATTCAGTAAAAATTTATGATACATGTATTGGTTGTACCCAATGCGTAAGAGCTTGTCCCACAGATGTATTAGAAATGATACCTTGGGATGGATGTAAAGCGAATCAAATTGCTTCCGCTCCGAGAACGGAAGATTGTCTGGGTTGCAAAAGATGTGAATATGTTTGTCCAACAGATTTTTTAAGTGTATGTGTCTATTTGGGACCTGAAACTAGGCGCAGTATGGGTCTATAAGTATATAGAAAAAAAACATTTCTTCTTCTATTTCTTCTTCCCCCTCTCTCTCATTCAATTTCCTTCTCTTCCTAACCCATACTCAAAAATTTGAATATGGGTTTCCCATTTAAAGTTTCTTTTATCTTCATCATGAGCAATTTCCCTTGGTTAACAATAATTATTTTTTTACCCATATCTGCAGGCTCTTTAATTCTATTTTTCCCAATAAAAGGAAATAGTATTATTCGTTGGTACACCCTAGGTATTTGCTTAGTGGAGTTTCTTCTAATAACATATATTTTTTGTTATCATTTCGACCCCAACAATCGAATCATTCAATTGAGGAAAGATTATAACTGGATTAATTTCTTAGATTTCCACTGGAGATTAGGGATCGATGGACTTTCTATCGGGCTTATTCTATTAACGGGATTTATCACTACTCTAGCTACTCTAGTAGCTTGGCCAATTACCCGAAATCCATGATTATTCCATTTTTTTATGCTAGCCATGTACAGTGGTCAAATAGGATTATTTGCTTCTCAAGATCTTTTACTTTTCTTTTTTATGTGGGAACTAGAATTGATCCCAGTTTATTTATTCTTATCTATGTGGGGAGGAAAGAGACGTCTCTATGCTGCTACAAAATTTATTTTGTATACCGCCGGTGGTTCTATCTTCATTTTAATAGGAGCCTTAACCATGGGACTCTATGGATCTAATAAACCAACACTGGATTTTCAAATTTTGGCTAATAAATCTTACCCTACAAAATTAGAAATAATATTATATTTAAGTTTATTCGTAGCTTATGCCGTTAAATTACCAATAATTCCCTTCCATACTTGGCTACCTGATACTCATGGAGAGGCACATTACAGTACATGCATGCTTTTAGCCGGAATACTTCTAAAAATGGGAGGATATGGAATAATTTGAATCAATATGGAATTATTGCCTCATGCTCATTCCATTTTTGCTCCATGGTTAGTAGTAATAGGAGCAATTCAAATTGTTTATGCAGCTTTTACTTCTTTTAGTCAACGTAATTTAAAAAGAAGAATTGCTTATTCATCGGTATCACATATGGGTTTTGTACTCATCGGGATCGGTTCCATAACAGATATAGGTCTTAATGGAGCTATCTTACAGATGATTTCTCATGGATTAATTAGTGATGCACTCTTTTTTCTAGCAGGAACAAGTTACGACAGGACGCGTACCCTTTTTCTTCATAAAATGGGAGCAACGGCTATTTATATGCCCAAGATATTTACCATGTTTAGTAGTTTCTCAATGGCTTCGTTAGCATTACCTGGTACAAGTGGTTTTGTAGCAAATTTTTTGGTTTTCTTGGGAATAGTTCTTAACCAAAAAAATTATTTTACTTTTAAAGTAATTATTACAATAATAGAAGCAATTGGAATAATATTAACTCCTATTTACTTATTATCCATGCTGCACCAAATGTTTTATGGATATAAGCTTTTGGAAATTGTCACTTCCTCCAGGACCGATGCAGGACCACGAAATTTTTTTATTTCAATTTGTTTATTCCTTCCCATTATAGGTATTGGTATTTATCCCAATTTAGTCTTATTTCTATGGAATAGTAAAGTAGATGTTATTCTATCTCAGATTGCTTTTAAAGCTATATAGAAGGAAATTGTAACCAAACTTGGAATTTATTGTAACGATTCCTCCACTGTTGAATAATTCGATCGATCTATTCCGAATAGTGGAATGATACAAAAGTATTTCTATATCATTTCACAATTTGAAATGGGGAGAAATTCCCCATTCTATTTTTTTTATTTCGTCGCTCCCGTCATTCTACTCATTACTTCTTTATACTTGATCTTTTTTACCAATAAATTACTCTTAATTGCGTACTATATTAACCACCCATAACTATGCAAACCCCTTCCCAATGAATTAATTCCTAAGTAACAAATCCAAATTATAAGAAATCCCAAAGAAGCTACAATTGCTGATTTTCTACCTTGCCAACCTCTATTCATTCTAGTATGTAAATAAATCGCAAATATGAGCCAAGTAATTAATGCCCAAGTTTCTTTGGGATCCCAGCTCCAATAAGAACCCCATGCTTCATTAGCCCATACTGCCCCAAAAAGAATACCTATAGTTAGGAGAGGTAATCCCAAACCAATAATTCGATAACTCCAATGATCTAATTGCTGAGTCAATCTCCATCTCCGGTAATCTATAAATAACAAACAATTTTTTTTTTGTAAATAACTCCCTTTTTTTTCTCTATTTGAAGAATGTATATCCCTCCTTAAAAAAGAAAAAATTGATGGTTTTGTATCGTAATAATATACTGGAAAATTCGTATTCCGTTCAAAACTTATACATAAGAAAGCTATTGCTAATAAAGATCTGAGTAAAAAAGTTGCATAGTTGAGCATCATCATACTCACATGCATCATTAACCAATTGGATTGTAAAGCAGGTACTAAAACCGCGGATTGTTGCATTTCTTTAGGAATACCCAAAGTAGCAAAAGCATGAGTTAGCATGGCACTCGGTGCAGTGATTGTACCTAACCAAAAAATTTGGGATCGAACCTCTAAAATAATATGAATTAGAGAGAAACTCCACAAGAGAAACATGGATGATTCATACAGATTGCTTAAGGGTAAATGTCCAGAATAGATCCAACGATTCAATAAGAATCCCGTTACACAACTGTAGGCAATTACCATACCCTTCTTGCCAAAATGATCTAGTTTTTCATTCCAGGTATAGATTGTTTTTCCCCAAAAAATAAGAATAATAAGAAAGAGAAGAAAAAAAGATGTGTGGGCTAATATACGTTCCAGAATTATAAATATCATAATAAATAGTGGAGTTTTTTCTTATACTGTTATAAGAAAAAAGAGGTGAAAAAAAAGAATTATTTTATTATGAATTAGGTACAGATGCATTAAATACCAGAAGTAGATTGGAAAAAAAAGGCTGGAATTTCATATTTTTTATTGAAAATGCTGCCACTCAGATTCGAACTGAGATGCGTTAGCACTGCTTCCTAAGAGCAGCGTGTCTACCAATTTCACCATGGCAGCGGCTTATTGGAACAAATAATAACATATTTTGTGTTAAGAGGTCAATATTTCGTAATAAATCGGGGAAATTTATATTCTTATTTTTTCGATCGACAAATACAAATTCTATAAATAGAATTGTATTAATCGTAATGAAACGGAGCATAGCGTAGTTTGGTAGCGTGCCATCTTGGGGTGATGGAGGTCGTGGGTTCAAATCCCGCTGTTCCGATAGAAATACAGAAGGTTCAACTATTTATTTTCTATTTTACGAATATATATATAATTTTATTTTTCTTTTCTTCTTTTTTAATTAATACTATTTCTTCCAGAATGAATAATAGTATTGATTGGAAAAAAATGTCTCTTTTTTAATATCCGAGATAGTTCCATCTTCTTTTTATTAAATGAAACTATCTATTCTTTTTTTCTTTTTTCCCTTCCTTAATATTTTTTTCTACCATTCATCCAATGAGGATTGCCCCCCCATAGTTGAGTTTGATTCATTACAAATAGATAGAAGTTCTCGGATTAGGAGTGCCAATAATAGCACCTCGATAATTATATTATCTGAGTTTATGAGGAACAAGTACATAAATAACTTCATTTTATTTTTTGCAACACTAGATTTTACTAGAACCAGTTACACAGGTTGCACTGGAATAAAGATATAAAAAAAAAAAACTTTTGATTGAGTGGATGGGAGTCATTTACACAATTAAAGAAACGAATAGGATCCAAGCTTTCTCATTACTAAATATAGTAGCCAAATAAGTTATTGTGCATTGAAATGAAGGGACCAAAATAGGGAGAAGTCTACTTACTATAGCATTCAAAGTAATTATCTGGGAAATTCATATTTAGCTTAAATAATTGATCGAACCAAAAATGGATTTGTAATAAACTACCAAGAATCAGTTAGTTAGTTCCAAAGTACTGCGACTTGATAACCTTACGGGTTTTGTGGCTATTTGTAACAAAACGTTTCAATATTTTTATCTTTTTTATGTGTGAAAAGTAACACCAAGTGAAGAAAAATCATCAGATATGGATACAAATAAAAAAGTTGGGGCTGGAGTGAATTTTAATTTCTTTCAAGATTAAATCCCTGAGTCATTTCTTTAATAGTCATTTTTTTAGTCAATTTGAGGGAAAATAAAGAATAAAAAGATTCGATCATTCCTTTTTTTATTTATCATTTTTAAAAGAAATTCAATAAACCTCTTTATCGTTTCAGTTTTAATTGACCCCCCCATTTATGCTTATGCTATGATTCGTTCGATTCATCAATAGATGCAAAAGATGTAGAGGATTTGGATGATTTAGAAATTGTCGCATAACAAAAAATCTTTGAACGACCAGTCAAAATAGATCGAGCCAGGGAAAGAGCCTTTACTCCAGCTTAATTGGCTTTTTCTCTCCATATTGTTTTACAAATTTTCTTCTTAGATCTAGAAGTACGTTTTTTTGGGATTGCCATAAGTAAAAATTCCTTTTTTCTAAATTTTGAAAATATTTTTCGTTTTACATTCCTATTTCTTTATGTGATTCCTTCCTCCAATCCCTATTTATGTAATTTTTCCATGTTTAGATGAATGGAATCTATTACAAATCGAGCTGAATTATGTCGATGTCCCGATTTACGTCGTGTCTTTTTCTTAGGACGCATTTTGTAAATAATAGTTTTATCCCCAAGACGAGAATGTAAAATTCGTCCCTTTCCTACTGCACCCCTCAACCAAGAATGTCCAATATTGATCATAGCTTCATGACGAATCATTAGTACTTGATAAATTAATACTTTAGCATTAGGACCTAACAAATTTGGTTTTGATGGGGTGAAACGACGCACATCATAAAATCTTCCCGGTTCTACTTGGAGTTGTTCACCCCCCGTTTCAATTATAGCGCATGTACCCATTACATAATTTTTTGTGAATGAAGAAATAATTACAGATTGAAAAATGATGATTTGACCTTTGTAACTGAAATAAAATTCGAGTATCCCTAATTCATCTAATTTTTGTAAAGCTTTTACAGAAGAACTTTGAAATATTCTTGATAAAGGAAGAAAATATATATCTAACTATGCACTAACCACTTTGTGTGGGTTGTGTGCAGGCCCGTGTGAGTGAATAAGCTTGTCAATTCTTCCTAGTCCCATCTCGGAGCTCCAACACGCCCCTCTACCCCTCCAAGTGTTGTGAGCTAGGGAGCGGCTCCAAGTTCCAACTCCTTCCGCATTGCCACATACTTGGACCCTCAAGTGGGTCCACAAGGAACTTGGGAGCGCGTCACTATATACATATATATATCTTGGTTCGTAAACTATATATAATATCTTATTACTTGGTGAGATCAAAAAATTTATTGAACCCATTTTACGATTTATTACTTATTTGCCCGAACAACGAGAAAAAAAAAAAAGGTAGTCGGGATAAATTATAGATTGATGGAATTCCCTGACAAATAGGATCTAAATTCCAAACTTTATCTCTCTCCATTTTTTACTTTTTTTTTCTTTGTTAGTAAAAAATGAAGAAAAATAATATTTTTTCTCATATAAAAAAAGCATTTATGGAACTTATATATCAATTTATTTGGATTGTACCTTTCCTTCCATTTTTAGTCTCTATCTTAATAGGATTGGGTCTGCTATTCTTCCCAAAATCAACTAAAAGTCTTCGTCGTGTATGGGTTATTGCTAGTATTTCATTATTAAGTATAGCTATGTCCATTTCTTTTGATATTTTTTGGCAACAAATTACAGGTAATTCCATTTATCGATACTTATGGTCCTGGATCTCCGACAAAAATATTGTTTTTAAAGTAGGTCTCTTAATTGATCCACTTACTTCTATTATGTTAGTATTAATTACTACTATAGGAGTTCTTGTTATGATTTATAGTGATAGTTACATGTCCCACGATCAAGGATACGTAAGATTCTTTGCATATTTGAGTCTCTTCACCGCTTCTATGTTAGGCTTAGTACTTAGTCCCAATCTAATACAAATTTATTTCTTTTGGGAATTAGTAGGAATGTGCTCCTACTTATTAATAGGTTTTTGGTTCACCCGAGCCGGTGCGGCTCAGGCTTGTCAAAAGGCTTTTATAATCAATCGTATAGGAGATTTCGGATTATTACTAGGCATTTTAGGGTTCTATTGGATAACCGGTAGTTTCGAATTTGAAGCATTGTTCGAACGATTCAATGAATTGCTTGCTAATAACGAAGTTAGCTTATGGTTTGCTACTCCGTGCGCTCTTTTACTATTTTTAGGTCCAGTAGCTAAATCTGCGCAATTTCCGCTTCACGTATGGTTACCCGACGCTATGGAGGGACCTACTCCTATTTCTGCCTTTCTTCATGCAACTACTATGGTAGCAGTAGGTATTTTTCTCGTAGCTTGCTTATTTCCTCTTTTTCAGGCTTTACCTCTCGTAATGGGTGTAATTTCTTGGACAGGTGCAGCAACGGCTCTATTAGGAGCTACCATAGCTCTTGCTCAAAGAGATATTAAAAAAGGTTTAGCTTATTCTACTATGTCTCAATTAGGCTATATGATGCTAGCTCTAGGTATAGGTTCCTACAAAGCTAGTATATTTCATTTAATCACACACGCTTATTCCAAAGCTTTATTATTTCTCAGATTCAGATCCATCATTCATTCTATGGAACCAATTGTTGGATATTCCCCTGGTAAGAGTCAAAATATGGCTTTTATGGGTGGTTTGAGAAAACATATGCCAATTACAAGGACAACTTTTCTCATAGGTACACTTTCTCTGTCGCAACCCCACTTTGGCCAAGTGTGGGGGTGAAGCCCAACACTTGGAAAAGTTGAGGATTTGGAGTCCTCCGGGACTCCCGAATGTTTAGAGCTCGACAGCAAGGCCCAAAACACCTCGCATTGGGGTGTTCTTGATGTCATTGGAAAAAGGTCTTGAAACGTAGATATCGAAAATGGCCTCGCATTTGCCATTTGGACATTTGCAGCCCAAGTTATGGGCAAAAGAAGGGCCGGGAGTCAAACTGGCAGTTTGACTCCCGACCATTAAAAGTCGAGAATCGACCTCTTCCCGAAATCCGATTTGAGCGTGCGACATGGCGTTGGAAAGATCTCGACGAGTACTACAACTTTGGTTCAGACCTCGTTGCGATCGGACTCTGCAGTCGGGAGTTATGGCCGTTCAAAATTCCGGGAGTCCCGTCGGGACAATTTCGGGACTCCATTTTGGGAGTCCTAACAAAATGTGCCATTTGCATGTAGCCTCCGTGGCGAGCTACAGAGAATACTATATGGGGGAAGGTGGTGGCTTCCCTCCAGTCCGGGTCGTGGTGAGTCTTGTGTGTCCAAGTGCTCGTGGCTTGTCCCAACACTAAAGGGTGTCCTGAATGCTAAACTAACCTCCCGTGGTTGGTTTTTGGATGCAGATTCACACAAGCTAAGTTAGTCCCTCTTCTTAGTCTAATCCCGGGGCTTCCAACTTGACCCTCTACCCCTTTCTAGAGTTGGAAGTCGAGAGCGTGCCTTTTGGTCTCAACTTTCCGCAACTTTACTTTGGTGAACCCTCAAGTGGGTTCACCCTGGGACCAAGGAGCGCGTCATTCTCTTTGTGGTATTTCGTCTCTCGCTTATTTTTTGTTTAAGGATGAGATTCTTGTAGATAGTTGGTTGTATTTCCCAGTTATTGGATGGATAGCTTGGATCACGGCCAGATTAACTGCATTTTATATGTTTCGTATATATTTCATCATTTTCGAAGGCAATTTCAGAGCCAATTCCTTCAAAGAATCTTTTTTTATTTCGGGGGTAACAACATTCAAAAAGTTGGATAGGAAAGAAAAAATGCCTATACCACTATTTGCAGACATCAGAATAAATATGGAAAGAGATGATGTTATTTCATCCCGGGCGAGATATAATTTGTATCCTAAAGAATCAGATAAAATAATGCTATTTCCTCTACTTGTACTAGCAGTACCCACTTTATTTTCTGGATTTATAGGAGTTCCTACTTTGCAGGGACAATTGAATTCTGATTCCTTGTCTCATTGGCTATATCCATTAATTAATGGTCCCTCTGAAGTAATTTCTAAAGAAAATTGGTTGAAGTTTCTATCGAATGCAATAGCTTTGGTTGGTATAACTTTGTCCAGACTTTTTATTGTTTATTTCCTATATGGACCTATTCCTTTCCATTCACGGAATATACGGGATAATTTCGAACCCTTATTAGAAGAACAAGAAGGAGGGAACCCCTTTCTCCATTTCATATATAATTGGTCATTTTTCCGAAGATATATAGATGGTTATTACGATATCATTTTCGTTGGAGGTATACGAATACTAGCTAAGATCGGTTTTTTTCTCGACGAATGGGTAATAGACGAAGCTGTCAATGGAGTTGGTATTTCAATCCTCCTTGGAGAAGAAAATCTCAAACAAATAGAGGGAGGTAGGATACCTTCTTATTTATTTGGATTAATTTTTGGTACATTCCTTCTGTCACTCATAGTTTTTTTCATGTTTTGAATTACCTCCTGCATGTATGATTTTTATGTCTTTCAATGTGAGCTATAACCAACATTTCTCTGAAATGTCTTGAAAAAAAATATTAATAATAGGAATAGGTATTGATTCAATTGATTAAGTAGAATTTCAAAAAGTAAAAGTAATGACGGTATGATCGCTGATATGGATTCCCCTAACTAACTTCCCACTACCTCACTACTTCATCCACCAAAACCACTGGGTAGGCAGATCAGATAGAATCTTACGTGTTCTGGCATTCAACCTAAGAAAGGCTCTACATCTCGGGGTAGGCAGAGGGGTGAAAGGACACCAACATGGGGCTTGATTGAAAGAAATTCCGTCATTGAGTAGCAGTTCGAAGTGCTTGCTATAATGTCTGACTCAGATAAAGAGTTGGAAAGATGATAGGTAAAGGAGGTTATTAAGACCATCTCACCATTATCTGCTAGCTTTTGGGAAAAAAAAAATGCCCCGTTGTCGTTCGCAAGGATGGAAAGGTCTTTGTTGCCCTTCGGTAGAATGAGTATACTTAACAAACCGGCGGGATTGCAGCACCATGGAAATCGATTGATCAATATGCATCGAGGAGACAATGGAGAAGATCATGGTGATGGTTGACCGCCTCCCTTTGTCCTGGAGGCGCTCTCCGGGGAGGCGGACGGGATTGCTATCGTTATCTTTTTTTTGTATAATAGAGGGTAGGGTGTACGCAAAGTGAGTTCCCAAAGTTCCGAAGCTTTGGGTTTTTCAACGGTTCATGCACCATAGGTAGGTCGGTTTAAAGAGCAAGAGTCTTTGAATATAAGATGAAACTCTCCACATTGTTCCTCAGTAGCTCAATGGTAGAACGGTCGGCTGTTAACCGATTGGTCGTAGGTTCAAATCCTACCTGGGGAGATCCATCTTTTTTTAGGAACTTGCTTTGACTGTTAGGAGTAGGTAAAACATTCCTTGTCATTGTTTGGATTCATGCAAATAGTGAAAAACAAAAAGAAGGATGTACTCGCTACTCCCAATAGTCTTTCGAAAAAATGGAAACAACGGCCTCTTTGAAATAGAAAAAAAAAAAAAAAAAAAAAACTAAGATCAACAAATCCATAATTCTTTGTTCTGATGGCATTGTCAAAGCCTAATTCCTAATTGGGGTGAAGGCTTCCATTTGCCTACCAACGTGTTATTAATAGCTGGTAAAAGTGTCAATTTATTTCTTAGAAATCATTGATAATAAACAGGGTCACAACATGTGTCAAGATCTTGGTGTAGATGTAGTAGCTGGCTGGGAGAATATCTTGTTTTACAGCCCCAGAAAGAACCTCTGGGGCTAGTTGTGGGCGAGGAGGGATTCGAACCCTCGACACCGTGGTTCGTAGCCACGTGCTCTAATCCTCTGAGCTACAGGCCCCGCCTCCACTGGATCTGATATTAGGTGCCTTTTCCAGAAGCAATCTTTCTTCTCTTTAGCCCATCGCGTCGAAATGGCGAGGAAGATGCGGAAGCTTAGGAGTTTTTTTATAAAAGAGAAAAAGAGGTATATTTCGAAGTGTGGAGTAAGAGGAGAGAAAGGAGATCGGAATTTGTATGTATGGGGTTCTAAAGCAGGCAACCTTTAAAAAAGAATACGAGGCGTGAAACTTTTTTTTCATCCTGGCGTCGAGCTATTTTTCCGTAGGGCTTCCCCCACATTATTGTCACCGCAATAGAGTTTCACCACCAAGTTTGGGATGGATTGGTGTGGTTCCTCTACACCTAAGACACCATAATATCAACCCATAAACAAAGAACCCATAAACGAAAGCATAGGGGAAAAGCATATTGGCTAGTAATTGTGAGGCTTTCATTCCGAAAGGTACACCATAGGTATACCTTCCAGGCAGAGCTATTAGGTTGATGTTGTAAAATAACTGAACGATGAAGATAGGTGGCTAATGCCTGATAAAAACAATCGTGACGCGCTCCCAAGTTCCTTGTGGACCCACTTGAGGGTCCAAGTATGTGACAATGTGGAAGGAGTTGGAACTTGGAGCCGCTCCCTAGCTCACAACACTTGGAGGGGTAGAGGGGCGTGTTGGAGCTCCGGGATAGGACTAGGAAGATGTGACAAGCTTATTCACTCACACGGGCCTACACAAAACCCACACAAAGTGGTTAGTGCATAGTTAGAGCACCTTTGGTGCTAGGACGAGTCACGGGCAACACGGACACACAAGACTCACCACGGCCCGGACTTGGGGGAAGCCACCACCTTCCCCCTTATAGTATACTCTGCAGCTCGCGGCGGGGGTGGCATCCAAATGGCCATTTTGTCCCGGGACTCCCGGGACTCCCGCGCAGGAGTCCCGAAATCGCGCATTTTCGGGACTCCCGCGACTTTGAGGCTTCGTAACTTTCGGAGCGGACCTCCGATCGACTCGCCGTCTGAAGAAAAGTTGTAGGTCTCGTCGAGACCTTTCCAACGGTATGTCGCACGTCTTCTGCACCCAAGTATTTCGGGTCGATTCTCGACTTTTAGCGATCGGGAGTCAAAACCGGCGGACTCCCGGGAGTTCGACTCCCGGGCCTTCTTTTGGCCATAACTTGCGTTTCAGATGTCCAAATGAGCAATGCGAGCCCATTTTGGACATCTACACTTCAAGAGCTTTCCATTGATATAAAGAGCGCAACCAGCCATGGAGTTTTGACCCCTCAAAACGCTCTCTGAACTTTCGGGAGTCCTTTTGGGACTCCATTCTCACCAACTCCCAACGTGGGAGTTCACTTGAGAGTGTGAGGGTTCACTCCCTCACACTCTTTGCACTCCCGGGAGCATGTGATATGACTCCCGGGTCTACTTATAGGCCCGCACGCTTGCAACCCCCTTGTCTTGGTCGCGAGCCAAGGTTAGGGTTGCGACAAATCGGGTCATATAGGAACAAGGTTCAAATCTCTCGGTCTGTTAGGATGCCTCATCTGCATACATTACTGCACTTCCACTTGGCACCTATTGACGCGCTCCCAAGTTCCTTGTAGACCCACTTGAGGGTCCAAGTATGCGACAATGCGGAAGCGGTTGGAACTTGGAGTCACTCCCTAGCTCACAACACTTAGAAGGGTAGAGGGGCGTGTTGGAGCTCCGGGATGGGACTAGGAAGAATTGACAAGCTTATTCACTCACACAAGCCTTCATGAAACCACACAAAGTGGTTAGAACTCATTTTGGGTCCTTTTTGGTGTTGGGACAGCCACGGGTGAACTCGGACTCACTTTGACACACCACACCCCGGGCTTGGGAGTAAGCCACCACCTTACTCCCTATAGTATACTCTGTGACTCGTCATGGGGGTGGCATCCAAATGGCCTTTTTGTCCCGGGAGTCCGGAAATCGCACAACTTTGGACTCCCGCGACTTTGAAGCCTCATAACTTTTGGAGCAGACCTCCGATCGAGTTTCCGTCTGAAGCAAAGTTGTAGGTCTCGTCGAGACGTTATGTCGCACTTTCTTTGCAGCCAAGTATTTTGGGTCGATTCCCGACTTTTAGTGGTCGGGAGTCAAAACTGGCGGACTCCCAGGAGCTCAACTCCCGAGCCTTCTTTTGGCCATAACTTGCGTTTCAGATGTCCAAATGAGCAATGCGAGCCCATTTTAGACATCTAAACTTCAAGAGCTTTCCATTGATATAAAAAGCGCAACAGGCCATTGAGTTTTGACCCCTCGAAACGCTCTCTGAAGTTTCGGGAGTCCTTTTGGGACTCCACTTTCACCAACTCCCAACATGGGAGTTCACTTGGGAGTGTGAAGGTTCACTCCCTCACACTCTTTGCACTCCCGAGAGCATGTGATATGACTCCCGGGTCTACTTATAGGCCCGCAACCTTGCAACCCCCTTGCCTTGGTCGCAAGCCAAAGGCTAGGGTTGCGACACTCTCCCCCACTAGAAGAAGAGGTCAATGTTCTCATTGACACTTAAAGTTTTTCTCTCACACAATTGCACTCTTGGGTCTACTATTAGGCCCGCACCTTGCAACCCCTCTTACCTTGGTCGCGAGCCAGGCTAGGGTTGCAACACCTATCGTGATGATAAACGGCTCGTCTTGTCGTGACATTATCTTGGATTCTCAATACTTTTGTCGTTTCGTCCCTTGCAAGGACGGAGAATCTGTCGTTATCTCGGCCGTGTTTTGTTTGTGATCAGAGACTTCCAGAAAATAAGAATAGGAGAGCACTCATCTCGAGGTGGGCTTCCTACTTAGGTGCTTTCAATAGTTATCCACTCTGCACTTGGCTACCCAGCATCTACCGTGGGCATGTTAACAGGTACACCAGAGGTGCGTCCTTCCCGGTCCTCTCGTATTAGGGAAAGGCCCTCTCAATGCTCTAACGCCCGCACCGGATATGGATCGAACTGTCTCACGACGTTCTGAACCCAGTTCACGTACCGCTTTAATGGGCGAACAGCCTAACCCTTGGAACGTACTACCGCCCCAGGTGGCGAAGAGCCGACATCGAGGTGCCAAACCTTCCTGTCAATGTGAACTCTTGGGGAAGATCAACCTGTTATCCTTAGAGTATTTTTTATCCATTGAGCGACGGCCCTTCCACTTGGCACCGTTGGATCACTAAGGCCGACTTTTGTCCCTGCTCGACGGGTGGGTCTTGCAGTCAAGCTCCCTTTTGCCTTTACACTCGAAAGCTGATTTTCGTCCTGCTTGAGGAAACTTTTGCACGCCTCCGTTACCTTTTAGGAGGCCTATGCCCCATAAAAACTGTCTACCTGAGACTGTCCCTTGGCTTGTAAGTCTTGACACAAGGTTAGAATTTTAGCTTTTCTAGAGTGGTATTTCACTGATGGTTCGAGCCCCCCCAGAAGGGGGCCTTCTTTGCCTTCCACCTAAGCTGCGCAAAAAGAGCCCAAAGCCAATCCCAGATAACAGTAAAACTTCGTAGTGTCGCGTTCCCAAGTTCTTGGTAACCCCACTTGAGGGTCTAGGTATACGGCAATGTGGAAGGAGTTGGAACTTGGAGCACGATCCCGACTTCCAGCATTAGAGGTGTCGCAACCCTAGCTTGGCCAAGTGTGGGGGTGAAGCCCAACACTTGGAAAAGTTGGGGATTTGGAGTCCTCCGGGACTCCCAAATGTTCAGAGCTCAACAGCAAGGGGAAAAACACCTCGCATTGGGGTGTTCTTGGTGTCGTTGGAAAGGTCTTAAAACTTAGATATCGAAAATGCCCTCGCATTGACAATTCGGACATCTGCAGCCCAAGTTATGGGCAAAAGAAGGGCCGGGAGTCAAATTGCCAGTTTGACTCCCGACCATTAAAAGTCGGTAATCGATGTCTTCCCGATGTCCGATTCGGGAGTGCGATACGGCGTTGGAAAGATCTCGACGAGGGCTACAACTTCGGTTCAGACCTTGTCACGATCCAACTCTGCAGTCGGGAGTTATGGCGGTTCAAAGTTCCGGGAGTCCCGCCGGGACAAAATCGGGACTCCATTTCGGGAGTCCCGGGAATTTGTGCCATTTGGATGCCCCCTCCGTGGCGAGCTGCAGAGAAGTATATAGGGAGTAAGGTGGTGGCTTACTCCCCAAGTCCGGGCCGTGGTGAGTCTTGTGGTCCAAGTGCCCGTGGCAAGTCCCAACACCAAAGGGTGTCCCGGAATGTGAACTAACCACTTGGCTGGTTTGTTTTGATGCAGATTCGTGCTTGATCTACTAGTCCCTCTTCCTAGTCTAATCCCGGGGCTCCCAACTCAACCCTCTACCCCTTTCTAGAGTTGGAAGCCGGGAGCGTGCCCTTCGGTACCAACTTCCGCAACTTGACGTTTAGTGAACCCTCAAGTGGGTTCACCCCAGGACCAAGGAGCGCGTCACGGTACGTTATAACCGAATGATTATTACACTTAGGTCCAGTTATTCCATCCCGCTATTTTCGAACAGATAAATTTTTTCTCATCCTAGTAGAACATCTTATTATGACCATCCGTTTGTATAAAGCCTATACCCCAGGTACACGCAATCGTTCTATATCGGGATTTGAAGAAATAGTGAAATCCAATCCTCAGAAGAAATTAACCTATGGACAACATAATAAAAGGGGTCGTAATAATAGAGGGGTTATTACTAGCCGACATAGAGGGGGAGGTCACAAACGTTTGTATTGACAAATTGATTTTCGACGAAATTTTTAAAAAAAATCTCTGGTGAAATTACAACCATAGAGTATGATCCTAATCGTAATGCAAATATATGTCTCATACATTACGAGGATGGTGAAAAACGATACATTTTACATCCCCGAGGAATCAAAATTGGAGGTACTATTATTTCTAGTATAGACGCTCCCATATTAGTGGGAAATGCCCTACCTTTGAGTGCGGTTTGAATTATTCATTTACGTAATTGGAAAACCCATTGGGATAGTAGCAAAACCTGTAAATCCATCACTAATCCAATAATAAATCTGTTTTTATTGGTATAAGCCTCAAAAGGAAACTGAAGAGGAACAATAGCATGTGATTGAGTTTATCGCATCGTACTATGAAGTATTTATGTCATAAACCTTGGGGATATAAAATAATATGGATAAAACTTTTGTTTGTCTTAAGCATAAGGAGAAAAATATAGATACGAACAACCCTTGTTGTTCCTTAATATATACTTGGACGAGCTAATTACATTCGAATTGGTGGTCAAGGGCAATTTCGAAGCTAGATAATGAATTTTCTTTCATTCCAGAAAGATAAAATGGAATCTGCCTCCTAAGTTATTATGAAACATAAAAAAATGTTGACGTAAATTGGTAAAGTCATTCATTCTGAAGCTACACAGATAGAAGTAAGCCAGATGATGGAGAAAACCTAGGATGTAATTAGTAAAAAAGGATTACGCTATATACACCCAGAAAGCTGTATGCCTCGAAAAAGGCTTGTACAGTTTGGGAAGAGACTGCGATCAATTCATTTGACTTTGTGATAGTCTATTTCAACCAATATGCCTTTAGGCACAACTATACACAATGTAGAAATAACACCTGGTAGAGGTGGCCAATTAATGCGAGCTGCAGGCTCTGTAGCCAAACTTATTGCGAAGGGGGGTCGACTAGCCTCACTAAGATTACCTTCTGGAGAGGTTCGTATAATATCTTAGGATTGTTTAGCTACAATTGGCCAAGTGGGTCACGTTGATGCTAATAATCGAACTATAGGTAAAGCCGGATCCAAACGTTGGTTAAGTAAACGCCCCAGAGTAAGAGGCGTTGTCATGAACCCCGTAGATCATCCTCATGGGGGTAGTGAGGGCCGAGCCCCGATCGGTAGGGAAAAACCATTAACTCCTTGGGGTCAGACTGCACTTGGAAAGAGGACTCGTAAAAGTAATAAATATAGTAATAATTTTATTTTGCGTCGTCGTAGAAAAAGCTAGGAGAAAAACTTGTATGAAAAGCGAAAGGAGATAAATAAAAACACAGAAGGTAGTTAGCAATGACACGTTCACTAAAGAAAAGGCCCTTTCGTGGCTAATCATTTACTGAGAAGAATTAAAGATCTTAATGTAGGAGGAGAAAAAAAAGTAATAGTAACTTGGTCTCGCGCTCCACCATTGTACCCACAATGATTGGTCATACTATTGTTGTTCATAACGGGCGGGAACATTTACCTATTTATATAACAGATCGTATGGTAGGCCAGAAATTGGGAGAATTCGCAGCTACTCGAACTTTTCGGGGACATGCAAAAAGTGATAAGAAATCTCGTCGTTGATTAGGAGGTAACACCCAAAATGAGAACTAATGGCTCAAATTCGGAGGAAATCTGAGCTTCAGCTAAATATATACGTATGTCTGCTCATAAAACACGAAGAGTAATTAATCAAATTTGTGGTCGTTCATATGAACAAGCACTTATGCTATTGGATTTATGCCTTACCGAGCACGCCATCCCATATTACGATTACTTTCTTCCGCAGCAGCAAATGCAAGTCGCAATTCCAATTTGAATAAAACCAATTTGATTGTAAGTGAAGCTAGAATAGATGGAGGTACTACCCTGAAGAGATTTCAACCCAGAGCTCAAGGACGTGCTTATCTTATACATAAGCCTACTTGTCATATAACTATTACGGTTAAAAGTGGATAATAACGGAAAATGGATGATCCGATAAAAAAAAGAATATGGAAGCTTTTATGCTAATATCATTGAATGAAGGAAGAGATGCATGGGACAAAAAATGAACCCACTTGGTTTTCGACTCGATGTGACCCAAAATCATCACGTGTAGAATGGGCTAGAGAGGGTAAAGTTCCTCTACAAACTCTTCGAGCTATAATTGGTTATTGTTATTATCCGGCTCAGACTATTTATGGAGTATTAGGAATAAAAGTTTGGATATTCCAAGACGAAAAATAGTTGATCCTTTCGATTTCATTTTTTATAGAAAAATATTGAATTTTTCCAATTTTTATCGTTTCCGAACTCCACTTATAATCTTATTTAATCTTATTAACCATTCCAACAAAATTGCTATGCTTAGTGTGCGACTCGTTCGAATCGTTGTTTTTTTGAGTCAAATGAATCAAAAATCGAAAAACACGATTCTAATTTCTACTAGGAAATAACTCATTACTTCGTATTGGGGCGACTCAATAAACGAATGAATAAGTCATAGTTACATTCGTTTAGAAGCTTTTTACATAGATGAAGTATATGAAGCGCGAAAGTATTTTATAGTTTTCTTTAATAAAAATTTTATATTATTATTATTATTATTAGATCTATCACTACGAAGTCGCATGGTTAGAAGTAACCTTTTAAAAAGCAAAGCAATGTGATAAAGCATAAAAAGAGATTCTTCTATTACAATAATTAATATATTTTTGAAGGAAATAAGAAGAAAAAAGAGCTTTATATCAAGGAATACTAGGAAAATTGACTATATATTGATAAAGAGAAAGCTCCACTGCAAGGAAGGAACCTAAACGTCAATATGGAAATAATGGGAACGATGAAACCCATGAATGAATAGATGGAATGTTCAATTTTATTTCATTTTCGGGTAGGATGGTGAAATAAACCGAATTGGCAGCGATTCCCAATCCATAGAGAAGCTACAAATGACTAATTGGAGATAATCTCTCGAGCCAATTCTAAATGAGTCAATATTCGCCCGTGAAACCTTTATTGCATAAATTTATCGAATTACTAATTTCGTGGAATGGAAAATTTTATTCACGAGAAGCCGGATGAAAGAAAAGGGTTTATGTCCGATTTTGAAATAGAGATAGGAGGATGAATCGACTATAACCCTAAAAGAACGAAATTTTGTAAACAACATAGAGGGCGAATGAGGGGGATAGCTACTCGAGGTAATTCCATTTGTTTTGGTAGATTTGGCCTCCAAGCACTCGAACCGGCTTGGATTACGTCTAGACAAATAGAAGCGGGACGACAAGCAATTACTCGTTATGCCTGTCGCGGTGGAAAAATATGGATATGTATATTTCCCTACAAACCTATAACTATGCGACCTGCAAAAACACGTATGGGTTCAGGAAAAGGGTCTCCAGAATATTGGGTATATGTCGTTAAACCGAATATAATACTTTATGAAATAAGTGGAGTACCAGAAACTGTTGCTAGAGCAGCCATGAGAATAGCTGCATACAAAATGCCTATACGTACTTAATTTATTACTGTTATATCCGATAAAAATATGAGTGATGGGTAGAGACAAATGATGGATAGGGACAAGTAATAGATGAGGAAAACTCCCTATAACGATAGGAAAGAATTATTATATAAATGAAATTAGTAATATCCCCCCCCCCTGACCCCCCTTTTTTTTATTTCTCCCTCCTCTAGGGGGGGGGGGTTGATCCCTCTAATAAAATGGAAAAATGATTCAGACTCAAACTTACTTGAATGTAGCAGATAATAGTGGGGCTCGAAAACTGATGTGTATTCGAGTATTAGGAGCTAGTAATCGGAAATATGCACATATTGGTGATGTTATTATTGCCGTGGTTAAGGAAGCGATACCGAATATGCCTCTCAAAAAATCAGAAGTAGTTAGGGCAATAGTTGTACGTACTTGTAAAGAACTCAAACGTAAAAATGGAACGAGTGTGCAATTCGATGACAATGTTGCCGTCATCATAAATCAAGAAGGAAATTCTAAAGGAACTCGTGTTTTTGGTCCAGTCGCTCGAGAATTACGAAAATCCGATTTTACCAAAATAGTTTCGTTGGCTCCCGAAGTATTATAAATGAGGAGGGGAAGTAACGAAATACTTGAATTAATAGTATTTCGAGTTTAATAAGTTGGAACTCAAAAAACCTTGCATTTACATATATATACTTATATTTTTTTACCGCTTCCCACGGGTAACTTGAGTAATAAATACTATTGCTAACTCTTTTTTTTTTATGGAAATGACAATCTTTCCTCAATTACTTGAATTTCCTCAGAAAAAAACCAAATAATTGGTTATTGTATATATCTTGCTCTGGATTTTTACTATCTCTACTCTATGATTGAAGAAAATTCCCAAAAAGAATAAAATGAATTTTTATCTGAGAAGATTTTTTTTTCCAACATACTTAGAAAGCTTATTTATATTAATAGTAAGAAGGAGTCTCTATGGGTAACGATACCATTGCTAGTATGATTACATCTATAAGAAATGCAAACTTAAGAAGAACAAATGTAGTTCAGATACCTGCTACTAATACTACTAGAGATATCGGAAAAATTCTTCTACGAGAAGGTTTTATGGAAAGTTTAAGGGAACATCAAGAAGATAAAAACTCTTTTTTAGTTTTTACACTAAAATATCGAGGCAAGAAAAAAAAAGCCACATATAACTACTTTATGGCGTATTAGCAAACCCGGTTTAAGGATTTATGCCAACCATAAAGAAATTCCCAAAGTTCTAGGTGGAATAGGAATTGCTATTCTTTCCACTTCTCAAGGAATTGTAACAGATCAAGAGGCACGCCAAAAACAAATAGGAGGAGAAATTCTATGTTATGTATGGTAATTCATTAACATTTTGTTTAAACCATTTTGCGTGGGGGAATCCTCGTAAATAAAAGAGGCTAGCTAATGCTATATGTACCAATGTTAGTCAATCAAAAAAAAAAAGAGGAGATTTCCCTTCTAATGAAGAAACAAAATCTAATTGATATGGAAGGTATAGTTACTGAATCACTCCCCAATGCCATGTTTCGGGTTTCTCTAGATAATGGGTGCGAAGTTCTAACCCATATTTCGGGAAAAATAAGACGTAATTATATAAGAATACTACCAGGGGATAGGGTAAAAGTAGAATTGAGTCCCTATGATCTAACTAAAGGATGTATAATCCATCGACTCCGTACCAAATCTCCAAATGGTTAAGTAACTCTCCAAAATGGAAATGGGAGATAGGGAAAATAAAAAGGGGAATTAATTGGCATAAATAAAAAAAAAACTATACATTTTTTTATTTTATTGATTATATTAGAGTGAGGAATACAAACATGAAAATTCGTGCTTCTGTTCGTAAAATTTGTGAGAATTGTCGACTGATTCGTAGACGAAGACGAATTATGGTGGTTTATTCTAATTCGAAGCATAAGCAAAGACAAGGGTAACCCTCTTTTCTGAGTTATCAGTGTCGGGAACCCAAATGAATTTAATAAGTAAAAATAATAACATAAATTCTATATTCTATATATTTTTTCCGATTTCTAAATCATATACACGAGAATAACTATGACAAAACCTGTAAAAAAAATTAGTTTACGTAAAGGAAGACGTAGAATACCTAAGGAGTTATTCGTATTCGAGCCAGTTTTAATAATACAATCGTTACTGTTACAAATATCTGGGGACAAGCTATTTCTTGGTCCTCTGCGGGTGCCTGTGGTTTTAGGGGTACGAAAAAAAGTACGCCTTTTGCTGCTCAAACTGCGGCGGAAAATGTTATTCGTATGTTAATTGATCAAGGTATGAAACAAGCAGAAGTCATGATAAGTGGTCCTGGTCCAAGAAGAGATACAACATTACGAGCCATTCAGAGAAGTGGTGTAATACTTAATTTTGTACGTGACGTGACTCCCATGCCACATAATGGATGTAGACCTCCTAAAAAAAGATGTGTATAATTAACTTCAGATAGAGATAACAAAAAAAGATTTTTTTGTTATTTAAAAAAATGGAAGAATTAAAGCATCTGGAAAAAAATGATTGATTTCTATTAATAAGCTAGCCAAAAATCCGAACCATAACGTAGCTAGTACGGGCGCCGTAGAAAGATATGTTTTGACATCTTGCATTGTGAATTTCTCCTTTATAAATATATCTAAATATAGTCTTTTCGGTGTTCTTTACAAAAAAAATATGCGTAACGAAATCAAATTTCAAAAGAAAAGATTAATTGAACACTTTCTAGTTTATCTTTTTTGAACCATTTAAATAATTAATCAGTATTATATTAAATCCCACCAATTTCTTTTTTATCTCACTATTTTTATTCTATTGCAGGATAGATTGACGAATAATTGTGAAATAATTAATTCAATCTTTGATCTATATCTTATTAAACTTATTTTATCCCAAATAATTATTTTTCCTAAATTTAATGAAAAAAACGATATTTTGATTATTTCATACGCATCATATACAATGGCACATCATATAGAATGGGTTTTATTTATATGGATAGACTTATATGGATGAAATGGTACCAACGAACTGAGTGATCAATTACCAATGATTGGAGGAGGAGGAATTGGACAAAAAAAAGGGAAATATGTATTATATTGTTTTTTGTTCCACCAAATTACTATGGTACTTCTTATTTTCCAAGTGTTGTAAATTGAAATGCTTGATTTTTGCACACATAAGAACTAATAACCTTTCTCACACTTCATCTCCTCTTCCTTTTCCTCTTGCTTTTTCCACATACACCCAATGCCCCCTTCCTTGGTGAGCCTCCATGACCCCTTGAGCTTGTTTCCCTTGTCCAACGAGGTCTTCGAAATCCTTTTGCACCAATCAATGGCCTTCTCATCCTCCAAGGGCCAATGAGATTTTGAGAAGGGATTGCCATCCAATTGAATTTAGGATGAGAATCCTTGGGCCCAATGAACCATAAGAGAGATTCCATCCTCCAATCAAGGAGGATGACAATCTTCATGACTAATGGGAGTTGAGGATCCATCCTCCCCCTTATCTTGGATATCTTGATGAGGCTTCTTGAGCTTGATCCATATCTTTTCCGTCCGTTGACCCTCACATCCCCCTTTTTCATCCTAATTACTTCAAGTAACTAACTACTATGATCATTTGTCAATAGTAATAAGGAAAAAATCCTTGAGTTCTTACTTGACTACGTCAATGGTTGGAGTAACATTTCCATGTACCATTTATTCCTTTGATATTCCCTACCTATTTACTTTACTATGCACTAATTAACTATGTAGTACATAGTAAATTGGAATTACAATTTGCATCACAAAAACTCTCACATACTTCTAGGTCCACCGTTGAATTTAGGGTTTGATGAATCCACTGGATCTAGGGTGTTCGAGTTTTCATGAGGTTTTGCCATCACTCCCACACCTTACGCCTACCCTAATTTGTTAAATAAAAAGGCCTTGACCCCTTCTAAACGCCAGTATCGCATTGTTTCTCGTACCCTCTTGGTTTTGTTGATGCAGGTGAGCACGAGTCATGGCGGATGATGTCGCTACGCCTTCAAATCCTCCGGTCGCACCCGTACAACAAGAAGAGCTTGAAGAAGTACCGCTCGACTTGGATGTTTCTCAACGGCCGTGCGAAGAATAACCGCCTAGGAGAGTGGTGCGCACTCAAGTTGCTCGTTCAGTATGGGATCGTCGATTGTCTCCTAACCCACACGCCTTAGCAATTTACCTAGAGTTTGTTCTTGCTCGTGGAGCCGCGCCATAGAGGTTTGAAGAGTGCCAGTGCGAAGATGATGATGTCCGTCTCCATTGTCGAACGTGGGTTCCCGGTGACGGCCATTATCGTTGGATGCGAGGCCCGATCAACCCTCTTCCCCTGGAGCATCGAGCCGAGTACCTCGCTCGCACCATTCGTCGCATCCTAGAATTTCTACAACTATGATCTATCCTTTTAGTTAGTTCTTCAGTTGTAATTCACTTGAGGCTACTGAGGCGGAACTGTTGCTACTTAAATTTGATTTTGATTTTATTTCAAAGTCTGGTAGAAGTGAAACTAAATAAAGATATATTAGGACTACATCCTAAAAATCCTACAAGTACATCATTAGTGCTTGAAGATCATTCTACAGACTAACTCAACCTTGTCGTGCGAAATATTGTTAATTATGGGCTTGTATTCCCTATATATCAATAAATCACATCTAATTCTACATCCCTTTCCCCTTCTCTACAAACTAAAAAGGATAATGTACCTTAAAGGTTTACTAGGTCCTAAACTAATTAAGCGTTACATCAACTGAAATAAAGAATTACTTTATGCCTAGAAATATCACAAAAACTAATTCAACTTTTTAATAATCACTACTTGAAGGTTTATAAACATTCAAATAATTAGAACTAAGGAAATTTAAGGAACTAAAGCTTAACTAATTGTTGAGCTATAATCCATGGCTCACAGTAAGTATGAGGAAATATGTATTTATTTCTAATAGATTGGTACAGATATTTGTTTCCAAATGGAAAAAAAAAAACTCCGAATGTTTTGGCTGTTCCATTGTTTAAAAATTTAGCAAAATACAGGAGACTTCATTTGTTATGGTTATGAATTGCCAATCTGAATGGCTTCGAGTAGAACCCATAACAGGATCTCAAAAAATAAGTAATTTTTGTTAGGTGTGCATTATTTTATTAGGTGTTTTAGGATTTTTTCTTGTTGGAATTTCTAGTTACTTTGGTCGAGATTTGATACCTCTCTTATCATCTCAACAAATTATTTTTGTCCCTCAGGGAATCATAATGTGCTTCTATGGTATTGCCAGTTTATTCCTCATCTTTTATTTGTGGTGTACAATTATGTGGAATATAGGTAGTGGCTATAATCAATTTGATAAACGAGAAGAGATTGTTCATCTCTTTCATTGGGGATTCCCTGGAGGAAATCGTCATATTCGTATCCAATTTTTCATGAGGGATATCCAAGCAATACGTATGGAAGTCCAAGAATGTATTTATCCCCGTCAAATTATTTATGTGAAAATAAGGGGTCAACGCGATGTTCCTATAATTCGTATTGGAGAGGATTTAACCCTAAGAGAAATGGAAGAAAAAGCTGCAGAGTTGGCTCGCTTCCTGCACGTATCAATTGAGGGACTCTAAACCCTATTACGAATATCATTTCAAAAAAATGGAATACTAAAAAAAGAAGGATAGATATTTCTTCGGTCGAAATGGAAAGAATTTTTTTTTATTGGGGGATTCAAAACAAAATAAAATAAATTATATTGTTTCTTCTAGTGAAGCATGAGTAGCACCTATGAAATCATACTGGGCACAAATTTATTGTTGGTTATCAAACACTCTGTATCGTTCTTTAGAAAGGGCTTATGAAGCGAGCAAACGGATACAATATATAAAGAAAGATTACATGTCCTATAAAGATATGGTTTCATATCCTAGACGATTTTGGCAAGCCATGTTGCTATATATGAATACAAAATTGAATAATTATATATTCATCATATATTGGAGCCTCTCGGAATGTAAAATTAACTTGTACTTGTTAAATCTTCCGAATAATTTATTATTTATTCTAACAAAGACATTTCCATTTTTTTTTTCAAAAAAAGCCAAAGCTATTGGTGGATTTATATCTTTCGCTCATTCGAAGCAACACTCTTTCATTTTTCCACAATTTCATCGTCGCGAGGTTTGGAATAACTCCTCAAAAATTTTCTCTTTATTTATTTTCAATTATTTAGAAAGAATCATGAGAAAAACTAATAAAAGAGAGATACAATATAAGTTTGATCACGCAAATAATTTAAAAAAGAAACCTTATTTCATTTCGAATGAATAAAAAATTAGCTTGGATTGAAGCAACCCCAAATGATTTAGATACTTGGAAACAATATTATTCCCTTTCTGCTTCTTCCTCTGAAATGGGGGGAACTTCGGAAAATCCTTCTTATTTTTTTAATTCTATAAATTCCAAAGATTCCGTAGTTACTGCAACGGCTTACGAATCTATAGGTCTCGTACCTCGTTCCATAACCCGCACTTTGTCTCAATTTCAGACGGAGCTAACGGGTCAATCGAGTTCATTAGTACTCCAAGAATTTTGGGTAGCTAAATACCAAGCGTTAGCTTCTCTACAATATATGGGATGTTTACTATTACTTCCTTGGGGACTTTCCATTCTTATAAAAGAGTGGTTCCTAGAACCTTGGGTTAAATTATGGTGGAATACCGGTCAATTCCATATTTTTATTAATTCTTTCCAAGAAGAAATAGCACTGAAACGTCTTCAGGAAGTAGAGGAACTTGTTTGGTTGGATAAAGTAATGGCGAATTCCTCGGAGATACAATCACAAGATCTTGATATAGAGATTCACGAAAAAACAATTCAATTGGTAGAAACATACAATGAGCATAGTATTCAGACTATTCTACAACTATTAACAGATACTATCTGCTTTGCTACTTTGAGTGCTTCATTTCTCAATGGAACTATAGTTACGGGGCGTATAGAAAGAGGAATTATTCAGGTAGGAGAAACCGTAGAAATAGTTGGATTAAGAGGAAGTCATAGTACCGTTGTTACAAGTCTAGAAATGTTCCAAAAAACTCTTGAGGAAAGTATTGCTGGAGATAATGTCGGAATATTACTCGGGGATGTGCAAAGAAAAAACATATGACGTGGAATGATAATTACTAAGCCTGGAACCGTAAAATCCCATATTCGATTTGAAGCACATGTCTATATTCTTCGGAAAGAGGAGGGAGGATGCCATTCCCCTTTTTTTTCGGGATATCGTCCCCAATTTTATATTCGTACTATTGTTATAACTAGTAAAATTGAATCATTCCAATATGCTTCTTCAGGTGAAAAAACACGAATGGTTATGCCGGGTGACCATATAAAAATGGTGGTAGAGTTGGTTCAACCTGTAGTTATTGAAAAGAAAATGCGTTTTGCAATTCGCAAGGGGGGCCACACAGTAGGAGCTGGTGTTGTATATGAGTTACTTCATTAAATCAGAGACAAATGGAATAATACGAATATTTCGAATGGTTCAAGAAGAAAAAAATGGCATATAGTTTCTTCTTCATTTTCTACCTTCTTCTTACTTATTGATTATTGTAAACAAAAATATTTTCTACTATTTCTAATATACTTTCTATTCGATGGGGTGACGAATAGCAATAGTAATAGATATAAAAATTGGATATTTAAGTGTTGTAACAATAGTTACTTCTCATTTTTTTATTCTATCCTTTTTTTTTGCGATAAAAACCATAGGTAATTACTTCGTAAGGGTGTATACTAAACTTGTTATATTGACACTAGGATTTTTTTCATGCTTACTACAATCAGCTATTTTGTACTTCTAATTGCCGCTCTAATTTCAGCTTTGGTTTTATTTATTGGTTTGAATAAGATACAACTCACATAGGAAAAGGAAAACTCGTAAAAGTTCTGATAATCTCATTGTATTTCTCAATCTAATCAAAGGTTATTGGGATTAACAACAAACTTAGTCAGTTTCTAACTCTGTCCCTCTTAGTTAAAAAAAAATGGTTGAAGCTTTACTGTTTGGAATTGTGTTGGGGTTGATTCCTATAACTCTAGTTGGATTATTCATAACGGCTTATTTACAATATCGGCGTGGTGATCCCTGATCAAGTATTAAGTTATATTTATTATTTCTAATGTAGGCCTCCCTAAAAAAAAAGGGAGGTCCGAAATAGATAAATTCCCATTTTATTTATTTTTATCATTCCCCTCCCATTTCTTTTTATAATCATGCCCTGTAGGATTTGAACCTACGACATCAAGTTTTGGAGACCTACGTTCTACCGAGCTGAACTAAGAGCGCTTCTTTACTTTAAAGAAATATAAATATAATTTCAGATCAAATTGAAACTTAGAGATATTACGAATTCAGCGGGAAAAAATGATTCGTAATATAGAGTTCAGGGTAGGGATGACAGGATTCGAACCTGCGACATTTTGTACCCAAAACAAACGCGTTACGAAGTTGCGCTACATCCCCTCCCATTTGCTATTTCCTTATTTGCTGTAATTGTATCTTATTTGTAACTTTTTGCCTATACCTTCTCATTTTATTTACTCTATTTCATTTACTCCCGACTTTTAAAATTTTTAATGAAATTGTTACAACACTTGGAAAATAAGATGTACCATAGTAATTTGGTGGAACAAAAAACAATATAATACATATTTCCCTTTTTTTTGTCCAATTCCTCCTCCTCCAATCATTGGTAATTGATCACTCAGTTCGTTGGTACCATTTCATCCATATAAGTCTATCCATATAAATAAAACCCATTCTATATGATGTGCCATTGTATATGATGCGTATGAAATAATCAAAATATCGTTTTTTTCATTAAATTTAGGAAAAATAATTATTTGGGATAAAATAAGTTTAATAAGATATAGATCAAAGATTGAATTAATTATTTCACAATTATTCGTCAATCTATCCTGCAATAGAATAAAAATAGTGAGATAAAAAAGAAATTGGTGGGATTTAATATAATACTGATTAATTATTTAAATGGTTCAAAAAAGATAAACTAGAAAGTGTTCAATTAATCTTTTCTTTTGAAATTTGATTTCGTTACGCATATTTTTTTTGTAAAGAACACCGAAAAGACTATATTTAGATATATTTATAAAGGAGAAATTCACAATGCAAGATGTCAAAACATATCTTTCTACGGCGCCCGTACTAGCTACGTTATGGTTCGGATTTTTGGCTAGCTTATTAATAGAAATCAATCATTTTTTTCCAGATGCTTTAATTCTTCCATTTTTTTAAATAACAAAAAAATCTTTTTTTGTTATCTCTATCTGAAGTTAATTATACACATCTTTTTTTAGGAGGTCTACATCCATTATGTGGCATGGGAGTCACGTCACGTACAAAATTAAGTATTACACCACTTCTCTGAATGGCTCGTAATGTTGTATCTCTTCTTGGACCAGGACCACTTATCATGACTTCTGCTTGTTTCATACCTTGATCAATTAACATACGAATAACATTTTCCGCCGCAGTTTGAGCAGCAAAAGGCGTACTTTTTTTCGTACCCCTAAAACCACAGGCACCCGCAGAGGACCAAGAAATAGCTTGTCCCCAGATATTTGTAACAGTAACGATTGTATTATTAAAACTGGCTCGAATACGAATAACTCCTTAGGTATTCTACGTCTTCCTTTACGTAAACTAATTTTTTTTACAGGTTTTGTCATAGTTATTCTCGTGTATATGATTTAGAAATCGGAAAAAATATATAGAATATAGAATTTATGTTATTATTTTTACTTATTAAATTCATTTGGGTTCCCGACACTGATAACTCAGAAAAGAGGGTTACCCTTGTCTTTGCTTATGCTTCGAATTAGAATAAACCACCATAATTCGTCTTCGTCTACGAATCAGTCGACAATTCTCACAAATTTTACGAACAGAAGCACGAATTTTCATGTTTGTATTCCTCACTCTAATATAATCAATAAAATAAAAAAATGTATAGTTTTTTTTTTATTTATGCCAATTAATTCCCTTTTTTATTTTCCCTATCTCCCATTTCCATTTTGGAGAGTTACTTAACCATTTGGAGATTTGGTACGGAGTCGATGGATTATACATCCTTTAGTTAGATCATAGGGACTCAATTCTACTTTTACCCTATCCCCTGGTAGTATTCTTATATAATTACGTCTTATTTTTCCCGAAATATGGGTTAGAACTTCGCACCCATTATCTAGAGAAACCCGAAACATGGCATTGGGGAGTGATTCAGTAACTATACCTTCCATATCAATTAGATTTTGTTTCTTCATTAGAAGGGAAATCTCCTCTTTTTTTTTTTGATTGACTAACATTGGTACATATAGCATTAGCTAGCCTCTTTTATTTACGAGGATTCCCCCACGCAAAATGGTTTAAACAAAATGTTAATGAATTACCATACATAACATAGAATTTCTCCTCCTATTTGTTTTTGGCGTGCCTCTTGATCTGTTACAATTCCTTGAGAAGTGGAAAGAATAGCAATTCCTATTCCACCTAGAACTTTGGGAATTTCTTTATGGTTGGCATAAATCCTTAAACCGGGTTTGCTAATACGCCATAAAGTAGTTATATGTGGTTTTTTTTTTCTTGCCTCGATATTTTAGTGTAAAAACTAAAAAAGAGTTTTTATCTTCTTGATGTTCCCTTAAACTTTCCATAAAACCTTCTCGTAGAAGAATTTTTCCGATATCTCTAGTAGTATTAGTAGCAGGTATCTGAACTACATTTGTTCTTCTTAAGTTTGCATTTCTTATAGATGTAATCATACTAGCAATGGTATCGTTACCCATAGAGACTCCTTCTTACTATTAATATAAATAAGCTTTCTAAGTATGTTGGAAAAAAAAATCTTCTCAGATAAAAATTCATTTTATTCTTTTTGGGAATTTTCTTCAATCATAGAGTAGAGATAGTAAAAATCCAGAGCAAGATATATACAATAACCAATTATTTGGTTTTTTTCTGAGGAAATTCAAGTAATTGAGGAAAGATTGTCATTTCCATAAAAAAAAAAGAGTTAGCAATAGTATTTATTACTCAAGTTACCCGTGGGAAGCGGTAAAAAAATATAAGTATATATATGTAAATGCAAGGTTTTTTGAGTTCCAACTTATTAAACTCGAAATACTATTAATTCAAGTATTTCGTTACTTCCCCTCCTCATTTATAATACTTCGGGAGCCAACGAAACTATTTTGGTAAAATCGGATTTTCGTAATTCTCGAGCGACTGGACCAAAAACACGAGTTCCTTTAGAATTTCCTTCTTGATTTATGATGACGGCAACATTGTCATCGAATTGCACACTCGTTCCATTTTTACGTTTGAGTTCTTTACAAGTACGTACAACTATTGCCCTAACTACTTCTGATTTTTTGAGAGGCATATTCGGTATCGCTTCCTTAACCACGGCAATAATAACATCACCAATATGTGCATATTTCCGATTACTAGCTCCTAATACTCGAATACACATCAGTTTTCGAGCCCCACTATTATCTGCTACATTCAAGTAAGTTTGAGTCTGAATCATTTTTCCATTTTATTAGAGGGATCAACCCCCCCCCCCCTAGAGGAGGGAGAAATAAAAAAAAGGGGGGTCAGGGGGGGGGGATATTACTAATTTCATTTATACAAACAAATGGTCATAATAAGATGTTCTACTAGGATGAGAAAATTTTTATCTGTTCGGAATTAGCGGGATGGAATAACCGGACCTAAGTGTAATAATCATTCGGTTATAACGTACCGAATGTCCTATTATTGGACCTATTCGTCTTTTTTTTTTTCGGAGGTCGATGACTATTCATTCTTATTACTTTAACACCGAAGAAACCTTCAATCCACTTTTTAATCTCGGTTTTGGTAGATTTTTGATCAACATCAAAAGTATATTGATTTTTCTCTAACAAACGAATCGTTTTTTCCGTAAGTACCGGGTATTTCATTTCATCCATAATTACTTTGATCCCTTCCCTTTATTATATCTTATATTCCGCATCGTACGATTCGATGCATTTTATTCCAATAAATATTTTTATTTTCAATTCATATTTCTTTTCTCTTTTCTAATTATCACCCAATCAAATTAATTATGGCAGTTACTATTATTATTATTCCGCCTGAGATTCCACCGGATCTGATTAATGAATTATGCGTAAGTGCCACCCAATACCCATAATTTTATTCATTATTTCCCGTGCATCCGACAGGAGTTGAACCTGCGAATTCTCCAATTATGAGTTGGGTGCTTTAACCGTTCAGCCACGAATGCTATTGCTCCAATTCATTATTAGTGGTATATCTATTCTTTGACAAATCCTATTGCTCCCCATCCAATAAGAGGAAAATATCCAATGATCGGGAGAGTGAGAGGCAATTATGCACTATATCGAATCGATCAGGAATTCGTTTTTTGAAAAATATTGTTTGACTTTTGTGCTTTGATTTAGTTGGCTCGTTCGAAATAGTTTCGATAACTTATGGATATCTATATCAGGCTGATTGACTGCGTGAGGCCCACAAACAGGAATAAATATGGCCAAAGAAAGTATAGGTAGCTTTTTTTTTCTTAATGCTTGTGGAATCCTCCGTGATAAACTACTTGCATCAGTCCTATATTTTTTTTATTACGTTTCCTGTGGACCGGGGAGAAAGTAAGAGCTCAATGGGAAGAGGATTGTACCACGAGAGAGCAAGGGGGGTCAACTTGTTCCTATTTAGAATATACAACATAGATTTTTGGCAATATGGTTAGTTGTACCCTTACATCAATTCAAATCAAGAAGTCTTTCCACGGAGGCAAATCTTTTCTTTTCCTGCTAGTCAAGGGTATATTAAAGTTAGTTGCAAATCCTTCCTCGGTAGGATGGCAATGTATGTATATAAAGTAGTTAATGGTTGCATAGGATTCCTTTTCTGTAGTGATAAATCTTGCATATGTTCCTAGTAAAAAAAAATTGTCTCTTTTTTCGACTGAGCTCTCAAAAAAAATGTGGTAACACATCGGAACTTTTGAATGAGCATAAAAAAGAGATGTTGGCTAGAGGTAGTTCGGATTTTATTTTCCTGGAAATGGGTAAGATTTTTGGTATAAGAAAAAAAATTATTTCTGTATTTTTTTTACTTGGTTTTTCTCCTTCCCCCTCTTTTAACAATTCCTATATTAGGGTTAGATTGATTAGTGCTAGATCGAACGTACTGAAAAATATTTTTTTCCATGTAGAATTTGCTAAATCTAGATGAAAAAGGTATTGGATTGAAAAAAAAAAAAGGTTTACAAATTTTCAAACTAGTGGTTCGAATCAGTAGGAATCCAGATTTTCGATAGGATTACTCGGTCGACAATAGGATTCCATTAAATTAATCAAGTAAGAACTCAAGGACTTTTCCTTATTACTACCGATAAATTATCCTAGTAGTTAGTTATTTGAAGTAATTAGGATGAAAAAGTAGGATGTGAGGGTCAACGAACGGAAAAGATAAGGATCAAGCTCAAGAGACCTCATCAAGATATCAAGATGAGGAGGAGGATGGATCCTCCAATCCCATTAGTCATGAGGATTGTCATCCTCTTTGATTGGAGGATGAAATATCTCTTGTGTTTCATTGGGCCCAAGGATTCTCATCCTAATTTCAATTGGATGGCAATTCATTCTCAAATTCTCATTGACCCTTAAAGGATGAAGAGGCCATTGATTGGTGCAAGAGGATTTCAAAGCTTTCATTGGACAAGGGGAACAAGCTTAAGGAAGGTCATGGAGGCTTGCCAAAGGGAGGACTTCTTGTGTATGGAAAAGAGAAAGAAAGAAGGAGAAGGATGTGTGAGGAAAGTTGTTCTAGTTCTTATGTGTGGAAAGGTGCTCATGGGAAGGATGTGTGTAAGGATCAAACATGAAAGAAACTTGTGTAGCAAGTGCTTGTGGCAAAGCCTCTCGACTTTTGGTTCTATTAGTTGTTTCTTTCAAATTCACCGTTGGATTTGTGTCAAATTTGAATCAGGTTTAGCTTAGAAGGTGTACAAGGCCCTCTCCAAAATTTAACTTGATCGGGTTTTCTATAAGGGAGCTAAATTAGTTGGAAGTAAGGGGGGTTGAATGATATGTTTTTCCTTCAAACTAGGCAAGTGGCTCCTAGCTTCGAGGCTTAACTCTTGATCAAAAACATAAAATAAAAACTTATGAGATTTGTTTACACATGGCTATTTTTATATTAGATTTCCAAATCCAATGTATGTTAGATTAGGATGTTGTATGTAATTGTTATGACGAACGGAATGGAAGGATTCAAACCATCGAACATGACATTGAAATGAACATCAACATATGGCTTCTCAAAATTCTATCATGGTGAGTTATAATTCCCTCACAATGTATTGTAGCTTCAATTTGGACACAACGCATTAGATTTTTTGTGAATTTCATTACTTACCTCGAACCACCATACTTGTTAGACTACACTACATAATAGTTCCACTTCCAACCGGGTTTTTATTGTGAGTGCATATCTTAATGGTGAAGGTGTGCAATAATTCCTCACAAATCGCTCCTAAAAAAATAAAAATCTATTGATTTTCTTCCAATTGGATAATAACGTAGGTGGGAGAATTTACTTCACGGGCAAGGTCTCAGGTTCAAGTCCAGGATAGCCCAGTTGTGCCGGGGGAAATCACAAAAAAAAAACATCTAATTTGTTCATGCATGCTTCACTCGGCTCGGGTATAGAGGATATAGCTCAGTTGGTAGAGCGCCGCCCTTGCAATTGGGTCGTTGCGCTTACGGGTTGGATGCCTAATTGTTTAAGCGGTAATGATAGTATCTTTCACCTAAACCGATGGCTAACTTTTTCTCAGGAATGGGGAAGAGGACTGGAACATGCCACTGAAAAACTTTACTGAGAAAAAGATGGGCTGTCAAAAGCGTAGAGAAGGTAGGATGGGTAGTTGGTTAAATCTGGTATGGATTGTACATGGGCAATAGTTGGAGTCGGCGGCTTTCCTAGGGTTACCTCATCTAGAATCCCCGGGGAAGATGATCAAGTTGGCCCTTGCGAACAGCTTGGTGCATTATCTCTCTTCAACCCTTCAAGCACAATATGATAAGAGAAACAAGCCAAGGACCGACCCCATCATCTCCACCCCGTAGGAACTACGACATCGCCCCGAGGATGCCGAAGGCACCCAAGGGTCACAGACCGACCATAGAACCTGATTCAAAGAAATTGAACTAGCTATCCACTTCGGTTGGCTAAGGGTCAGAGAGGGGCAACAACTCATTGTTAAGACTAAAGAGTCGGGCGAAAAAGAAGAAAAGTTTTGAGTTCTTCTCTAGCTGGACAATTCCGAGCTACGAGAGTTCCTAAAATTGGATTCCAACTCAACCAACGCCTTCTGACAAAAGTTGCTCTTT
>OY987295.1:4983218-5018218 GCA_963920785.1 Sphagnum contortum | reverse complement strand
TCAATCAAGCCCCATGTTGGTATCCTTTCACCCCTCTGCCTACCCCGAGCTATAGAGCCTTTCTTAGGTTGAATGCCAAAAACGTAAGATTCTATCTGATCTGCCTGCCCGGTGGTTTTGGTGGATGAAGTAGTGAGGTAGTGGGAAGTCAGTTAGGGGAATCCATATCAGCGATCGTACTGTCATTACTTTTACTTTTTGAAATTCTACTTAATCAATTGAATCAATACCTATTCCTATTATTAATATTTTTTTTCAAGACATTTCGAAGGAATGTTGGTTATAGCTCACATTGAAAGACATAAAAATCATACATGCAGGAGGTAATTCAAAACATGAAAAAAACTATGAGTGACAGAAGGAATGTACCAAAAATTAATCCAAATAAATAAGAAGATATCCTACCTCCCTCTATCTGTTTGAGATTTTCTCCTCCAAGGAGGATTGAGATACCAACTCCATTGACAGCTCCGTCTATTACCCATTCGTCGAGAAAAAAACCGATCTTAGCTAGTATTCGTATACCTCCAACGAAAATGATATCGTAATAACCATCTATATATCCTCGAAAAAATGACCAATTATATATGAAATGGACAAAGGGGTTCCCTCCTTCTTGTTCTTCTAATAAGGGTTCGAAATTATCCCGTATATTTCGTGAATGGAAAGGAATAGGTCCATATAGGAAATAAGCAATAAAAAGTCCGGACAAAGCTATACCAACCGAAGCTATTACATTCGATAGAAAATTCAACCAATTTTCTTTAGAAATAACTTCAGAGGGACCATTGATTAATGGATATAGCCAATGAGACAAGGAATCAGAATTCAATTGTCCCTGCAAAGTAGGAACTCCTATAAATCCAGAAAATAAAGTGGGTATTGCTAGTACAAGTAGAAGAAATAACATTATTTTATCTGATTCTTTAGGATACAAATTATATCTCGCCCGGGATGAGATAGCATCATCTCTTTCCATATTTATTCTATTGTCTGCAAATAATGGTATAGGCCTTTTTTCTTTCCTATCCAACTTTTTGGATGTTGTTACCCCTGAAATAAGAAAAGATTCTTTGAAGGAATTGGCTCTGAAATTGCCTTCGAAAGTGATGAAATATATACGAAACATATAAAATGCAGTTAATCCGACCGTGATCCAAGCTATCCATCCAATAACTGGGAAATACAACCAACTATCTGCAAGAATCTCATCCTTAGACCAAAAACAAGCGAGAGGCGGAATACCACAAAGAGAAAGTGTACCTATAAGAAAAGTTGTCCCTATAATTGGCATATGTTTTCTCAAACCACCCATAAAAGCCATATTTTGACTCTTACCGAGGGAATATCCAACAATTGGTTCCATAGAATGAATGATGGATCTGGATCCGAGAAATAATAAAGCTTTGGAATAAGCGTGTGTGATTAAATGAAATAGACCAGCTTTGTAGGAACCTATACCTAGAGCTAACATCATATAGCCTAATTGAGACATAGTAGAATAAGCTAAACCTTTTTTAATATCTCTTTGAGCAAGAGCTATGGTAGCTCCTAATAGAGCCGTTGCTGCACCTGTCTAAGAAATTACACCCATTACGAGAGGTAAAGCCTGAAAAAGAGGAAATAAGCGAGCTACGAGAAGAATACCTGCTGCTACTATGGTAGTAGCATGAATAAGGGCAGAAATAGGAGTAGGTCTTTCCATAGCGTCGGGTAACCATACGTGAAGCGGAAATTGCGCGGATTTAGCTACTGGACCTAAAAATAGTAAAAGAGCACGTGGAGTAGCAAACCATAAGCTAACTTCGTTATTAGCAAGCAATTCATTGAATCGTTCGAACAATGCTTTGAATTCGAAACTACTGGTTATCCAATAGAACCCTAAAATGCCTAGTAATAATCCGAAATCTCCTATACGATTGATTATAAAAGCCTTTTGATAAGCCTTAGCCGCATCGGGTCGGGTGAACCAAAAATCTATTAATAAGTAGGAGCACATTCCTACTAATTCCCAAAAGAAATAAATTTGTATTAGATTGGGACTAAGTACTAAGCCTAACACAGAAGCGGTGAAGAGACTCAAATATGCAAAGAATCTTACGTATCCTTGATCGTGGGACATGTAACTATCACTATAAATCATCACAAGAACTCCTATAATAGTAATTAATATTAACATAATAGAAGTAAGTGGATCAATTAAGATACCTACTTTAAAAACAATATTTTTGTCGGAGATCCAGGACCATAAGTATCGATAAATGGAATTCTCTGTAATTTGTTGCCAAAAAATATCAAAACAAATGGACTTAGCTATACTTAATAATGAAATACTAGCAATAGCCCATACACGACGAAAACTTTTAGTTGATTTTGGGAAGAATAGCAGACCCAATCCTATTAAAATAGAAACTAAAACTGGAAGGAAAGGTATAATCCAAATAAATTGATATATAAGTTCCATAAATGTTTTTTTATATGAGAAAAAATATTATTTTTCTTCATTTTTTACTAACAAAAAAAAAGTAAAAAATGGAGAGAGATAAAGTCTGGAATTTAGATCTTATTTGTCAGGGAATTCCATGAATCTATAATTTATCTCGACTACCTTTTTTTTTTTCTCGTTGTTCGGGCAAATAAGTAATAAATCGTAAAATGGGTTCAATAAATTTTTTGATCTCACCAAGTAATAAGATATTATATATAGTTTACGAACCAAGATATATATATATATATTTCCTTTATAAAGAATATTTCAAAGTTCTTCTGTAAAAGCCTTACAAAAATTAGATGAATTAGTGATACTCGAATTTTATTTCAGTTACGAAGGTCAAATCATCATTTTTCAATATGTAATTATTTTTTCATTCACAAATTTTTTTGTAATGGGTACATATGCTATAATTGAAATGGGGGGTGAACAACTTCGAGTAGAACCGGGAAGATTTTATGATGTGCGTCGTTTCACCCCATCAAAACCAAATTTGTTAGGTCCTAATGCTAAAGTATTAATTTATCGAGTACTAATGATTCGTCATGAAACTATGATCAATATTAGACATCCTTGGTTGAGGGGTGCAGTAGTAAAGGGACGAATTTTACATTATCATCTTGGGGATAAAACTATTATTTACAAAATGCGTCTTAAGAAAAAGACACGACGTAAATCGGGACATCGACATAATTCAACTCGATTTGTAGTAGATTCCATTCATCTAAACGGGGAAATTTTACATAAATAGGGATTGGAGGAAGGAATCCCATAAAGAAATAGGAATGTAAAACGAAAAATATTTTCAAAATTTAGAAATAAAAGGAATTTTTACTTTGGAAGTCCCAAAAAAGCGTACTTCTAGATCTAAGAAGAAAATTCGTAAAACAATATGGAGAGAAAAAGCCAATCAAGCTGGAGTAAAGGCTCTTTCCCTAGCTCGATCTATTTTGACTGGTCGTTCAAAGAGTTTTTGTTATGCAACGGTTTCTAAATCATCCAAATCCTTTGCATCTTCTGCATCTATTGATGAATCGAACGAATCATAGCATAAGCATAAATGGGGGGGTCAATTAAAACTGAAACGATAAAGAGGTTTATTGAATTTCTTTTACAAATGATAAATTAAAAAAGGAATGATCCAATCTTTTTATTCTTTATTTTCCCTCAAATTGACTAAAAAAATGACTATTAAAGAAATGACTGAGGGATTTAATCTTGGAAGAAATTAAAATTCACTCCAGCCCCAGCTTTTTTATTTGTATCCATATCTGATGATTTTTCTTCACTTGGTGTTACTTCTCACACATAAAAAATATATATATATTGGAACGTTTTGTTACAAATAACCGCAAAACCTGTAAGGTTATCAAGTCGCAGTACTTTGGAACTAACTAACTGATTCTTGGTAGTTTATTACAAATCCATTTTTTAATTCGATCAATTATTTAAGCTAAATATGAATTTCCCAGAGATTTACTTTGAATGCTATAGTAAGTAGACTTCTCCCTATTTTGGTCCCTTCATTTCAATGCACAATAACTTATTTGGCTACTATATTTAGTAACGAGAAAGCTTGGATCCTATTCGTTTCTTTAATTGTGTAAATGACTCCCATCCACTCAATCAAAAGTTTATCTTTTTTATATTTCTATTCCAGTGCGTACTGTGTAACTAGTTCTAGTAATATCTAGTATTGCAAAAAAAAATGAAGTTATTTATGTACTTGTTCCTCATAAACTCAGATAATATAATTATCGAGGTGCTATTATTGGCACTCCTAATCCGAGAACTTCTATCTATTTGTAATGAATCAAACTCAACTATGGGGGGGCAATCCTCATTGGATGAATGGTAGAAAAAAATATTAAGGAAGGGAAAAAAAAAAAAAAAAAAAAAAGATACCGTAGTGCCACGAAAGGTTCGGGCGGGCTGTAACGATCAATTTAATTAATCTTGAGGAATTTTTTTGGAAAAGGTCCATCAGTGCTGCAGGAAATGCATTATTTTCAAGGGAAAGGTCCAGTAATCTGCCAAAAAGGTCCATTACAGGTCCAAGCCAATTTCCATTTTTGTTTGTTTTGATGTTGCAAGCACACATGTGCAACATTCTGAGCATACAGGCATTTATCTGCACTCTGCGACATAAAGGTTCGTTACACGCGCGACAACGCGAAGCTTTTTTTGGCGCCAAAAGGTCCGATTTTGGGGGAGAAAGTTCGTTACAGAAGTCCAAAAGTCATTTATTTGCCTAATAAAGGATCGTTTCAGCCTCCAGCCCGAATTCATTAACGAACCTTTCGTGGCACTATGGTAGTTTCATTTAATAAAAAGAAGATGGAACTATCTCGGATATTCAAAAAGAGACATTTTTTTCCAATCAATACTATTTCTTCGTTTTGGAAGAAATAATATTAATTAAAAAAAAGAAAAAATTATATATATAAATTTTTTATTTTTTATTTTCGTAAAATAGAAAATAAATAGTTGAACCTTCTGTATTTCTATCGGAACAGCGGGATTTGAACCCACGACCTCCATCACCCCAAGATGGCACGCTACCAAACTACGCTATGCTCCGTTTCATTACGATTAATACAATTCTATTTATAGAATTTGTATTTGTCGATCGAAAAAATTAGAATATAAATTTCCCCGATTTATTACGAAATATTGACCTCTTAACACAAAATATGTTATTATTTGTTCCAGTAAGCCGCCGCCATGGTGAAATTGGTAGACACGCTACTCTTAGGAAGCAGTGCTAATGCATCTTGGTTCGAATTCGAGTGGTGGCATTTTCAATAAAAAATATGAAATTCCAGCCTTTTTTTCCAATCTACTTCTAGTATTTAATGCATCTGTACCTAATTCATAATAAAATAAATAATTCCTTTTTTTTCACCTCTTTTTCTTAGAACAGTATAGGAAAAAATTCCACTATTTATTATGATATTTATAATTCTGGAACGTATATTAGCCCACACATTTTTTTTCTTCTCTTTCTTATTACTCTTATTTTTTTGGGAAAAACAATCTATACCAGGAATGAAAAACTAGATCATTTTGGCAAGAAGGGTATGGTAATTGCCTATAGTTGTGTAACGGGATTCTTATTGAATTGTTGGATCTATTCTTGACATTTACCCTTAAGCAATCTGTATGAATCATCCATGTTTCTCTAGTGGAGTTTCTCTCTAATTCATATTATTTTAGAGGTTTGACCCCCAAATTTTTGGTTAGGTACAATCACTGCACCGAGTGCCATGCTAACTCATGCTTTTGCTATTTTGGGTATTCCTAAAGAAATGCAACAATCCGCGGTTTTAGTACTTGCTTTACAATCCAATTGGTTAATGATGCATGTGAGTATGATGATGCTCAGCTATGCAACTCTTTCACTCGGATCTTTATTAGCAATAGCTTTCTTATGTATAAGTTTTGAACGGAATACGGATTTTCGAGTATATTATTACGATAAAAAACCATCAATTTTTTTTTTTAAAGGAGGGATATACATTCTTCAAATAGAGAAAAAAAGGGAGTTATTTACAAAAAAAAATTTGTTTGTTATCTATAGATTACCGTAGATGGAGATTGACTCAACAATTAGATCATTCGAATTATCGAATTATTGGTTTGGGATTCCCTCTCCTAACTATAGGTATTCTTTTTGGGGCAGTATGGGCTAATGAAGCATGGGGTTCTTATTGGACCTGGGATCCCAAAGAAACTTGGGCATTAATTACTTGGCTCATATTTGCGATTTATTTACATACTAGAATGAATAAAGTTTGGCAAGTTAGAAAATCAGCAATTGTAGCTTCTTTGGGATTTCTTATAATTTGGATTTGTTACTTAGGAGTTAATTCATTGGGAAGGGAATTGCATAGTTATGGGTGGTTAATATAGTACGCATTTAAGAGTAATTTATTGGTAAAAAAAATCAGGTATAGAGAAGTAATGAGTAGAATGACGGGAGCGACGAAATAAAAAAAAGTAGAATGGGGAATTTCTCCCCATTTCAAATAGTGAAATGATATAGAAATACTTTTGTATCATTCCACTATTCGGAATAAATTGATCAAATTATTCAACAGTGGAGGAATCGTTACAATAAATTCCAAGTTAGGTTATAATTTCCTTCTATATAGCTTTAAAAGCAATCTGACATAGAATAGCATCTACTTTACTATTCCATAGAAATAAGACTACATTGGGATAAATACCAAACCTATAATGGGAAGGAATAAACAAATTGAAATAAAAATTTCTCATGGTCGTGCATTGGTCCTGGAGGAAATGACAAATTCAGAAAGCTTATATCCATAAAATGTTTGGCGCAACATGGATAATAAGTAAATAGGAGTTAATATTATTCCAATTGCTTTTATTATTGTAATAATTACTTTAAAAGTAAAAGAATTTTTTTGGTTAGGAACTATTCCCAAGAAAACCAAAAATTCTGCTACAAAACCACTTGTACCAGGTAATGTTAACGAAGCCATTGAGAAACTACTAAACATGGTAAATATCTTGGGCATATAAATAGTTGTTGCTCCCAGTTTATGAAAAAAAAGGGTACGCGTCCTGTCGTAACTTGTTCCTGCTAGAAAAAAGAGTGCAACACTAATTAATCCATGAGAAATCATCTGTAAGATAGTTCCATTAAGACCTATATATGTTATGGAACCGATCCCGATGAGTACAAAACCCATATGTGATACCGATGAATAAGCAATTCTTCTTTTAAATTATGTTGACTAAAAGAAGTAAAAGTTGCATAAACAATTTGAATTGCTCCTATTACTACTAACCATGGAGCAAAAATGGAATGAGCATGAGGCAACAATTCCATATTGATTCGAATTATTCCATATCCTCCCATTTTTAGAAGTATTCCGGCTAAAAGCATGCATGTACTGTAATGTGCCTCTCCATGAGTATTAGGTAGCCAAGTATGGAAGGGAATTATTGGTAATTTAACGGCATAAGCTACGAAGAAACTTAAATATAATATTATTTCTAATTTTGTGGGGTAAGATTTATTAGCCAAAATTTGAAAATCCAGTGTTGGTTTATTAGATCCATAGAGTCCCATGGTTAAGGCTCATATTAAAATGAAGATAGAACCACCAGCGGTATACAAAATAAATTTTGTAGCAGCATAGAGACATCTCTTTCCTCCCCACATAGATAAGAGTAAATAAACTGGGATCAATTCTAGTTCCCACATAAAAAAGAAAAGTAAAAGATCTTGAGAAACAAATAATCCTATTTGACCACTGTACATGGCTAGCATCAAAAAATGGAATAATCGTGGATTCCGGGTAACTGGCCAAGTTGCTAGAGTAGTTAGAGTAGTGATAAATCCCGTTAATAGAATAAGCCCGATAGAGAGTCCATTGATCCCTAATCTCCAATGGAAATCTAAGAAATTAATCCAGTTATAATCTTCCCTCAATTGAATGATTCGATTGCTAGGGTTGAAATGATAACAAAATATATATGTTATTAGAAGAAACTCCACTAAGCAAATACCTAGGGTGTACCAATGAATAATATTATTTCCTTTATTGGGAAAAAATGGAATTAAAGAGCCTGCAGATATGGGTAAAAAAACAATTATTGTTAACCAAGGGAAATTGCTCATGATGAAGATAAAAGAAACTTTAAATGGGAAACCCATACTCAAATTTTTTAGTATGGGTTAGGAAGAGAAGGAAACTGAATGAGAGAGAGGGGGAAGAAGAAATAGAAGAAGATTTTTTTTTTTCTATATACTTATAGACCCATACTGCGCCTAGTTTTGTTGAAGATTATGATGTAACATAGATAATGGTGTGATAGATAGTAGAAACAATGTGGTAGATAAATGTTGCAAGTAATCAAAGACATAGGGTTAGGGTTTGGCGGCGGCTAGTATTAGGGCTTGGTGACGGCTAGGGTTAGGGTTTGGGGGTGGCTGGGATTAGGGCTTGGTGACGGCTAGGGTTAAGGTTTGGCGGCGGCTAGGGTTAGGCGGCGACTAGATTAGGGTTAAGTGGCGGCTACTTTAGGGTTAGTAGATAGTATATAAGGGTTTGGTTTTGAGGAGTCTTTCATTCTCTCTTTTATGTTTTTGAATGCACATCGAAACTTCAAGCCTTGTTAGATATTACAAGTTATAGTTTTATGATTGTACCATTTGAATCATTTGAATATAACCTTTGTAATTCCAATAGGTTATGGGCCCACACATGCGAGTTGCATGATTAAAGGTTTGATTGTTTGTGTGCATTGAAAGAAATCTTGAGGGTTTGTGTGTGTTGAAGGTTGAAGTTTGCACTTTTGAAGGTTTTGGAGGCGCTTTTGAGCCTTGGAGGAGTTTTGAAGAGCTTTGGAGGAGCTTTGAGGTTTTGGAGGCCATTTGGAGTTTAAAGGTGCACAAGTGCTTGATTGGTGCTCTTTGGAGGTATTTGGAACATTCCAACACATTAAGTCATGATTTGAGTCATTAAGATGTATTTGTGCACATTTGATTCATAGAGCATTTGATTTAGGTTGGTTGAGTGCATTTTGAGTGTTTGAGGAGGCATTGATGCAAGTGGGAGCCGTAGAGGGCTAAATTTTGTGATTGGAGGTGCATTCGTACACAATTGAACCTTCTAGGGTTAGAGTGTGTTTATGAGGTGCATTCGTGTGCATTTGAGAGTGCATTGAAGCAATTGCATGTAAGAGTGCTCATTAAGCACTAATTAGCATTTGGTTGAGCGCATAAGTGGGTAGAGGTCGGATTTGAGTGCAAAATGGCATCGTTTGAGGGAGAGAGCGTTAAAGTCATTGACAAGTTCAATGGGGAGAACTTCAACCTTTGGAAGTTCAAGATGGAGATGGTGTTGGCCTCCATGGACCTTTGGGAGATTGTCGACAGGTCCGAGGAGGCTCCACCATTCGATGCGGACCCCAAAGTCATCAAGGAGTACCAACGACGCGTGAAGAAGGCCATGTCCACCATTGGCATCAACTTGGTGGATAGTCAACTTCACCACATCAAGAGGTGCAAGGGACCCGTGGAGGCGTGGAACACATTTTGCAACATCCACGAGACGCAGAGCTTGTCCAACATCCTCTTCATTCGCCGCAAGTTCTTCACGTGCAAGATGCAAGAGGGAGAGGACCTTCTAGACCACATCAACAAGGTCAAGGCACTTGTGGATCAACTTGCTTGCTTGGAGGTGCCCGTGAGGGATGAGGATGTTGTGATGACCTTGCTTGAGAGCTTGCCACCCTCCTACGAGTACCTAATCACTGCCTTGGAGACCTTGCCCATGCAAGACCTCACCATGGAGTTTGTGGCCGCACGATTGATGCATGAAATGTCCAAGAGGAGGGAGAAGGAGCCGCAAGGTGACGATGCGGCGATGGTGTCAATGCAAGGAAGAGGAGGGACCACATCTACACGTAAAGACACCAAGACATGCTACTATTGTGGCAAACCAGGCCACATTGCACGATTTTGCTTCAAGGCCAAGAACAACAACAACAAGGAGAAGGAGAATGCCAACAAAGCCAAGGACGATGATGATTATTCTTTTGCAACAAAGGATGGAGACCATTTCAACGCCATATGCAAGTGGATCATGGACTCGGGAGCCACCAAGCATATGACCCCTCATAGAGCCACATTTGACACGTATGAGGTAATTCCAACATGCAACGTGCATATGGGTGATGATAGCATTGTTGAAGCAATTGGAATGGGGTCCATCCTTGTGGAACTGATGGTGAAAGGCCAACCCAAGAAGATTAGAATCAAGGACGTGCTCCATGTGCCAAAATTGCATGCCAACTTGCTTTCGGTGAACAAAATCTTGTCAAGTGGGTGCAAAGTGCAATTCAACATGAATGAGTGCATTGTGAGGGCATTTGATGGAGAGGTGATTGCAATAGCGCTACGCGAAGGCAACTTGTATCAAGTGACCTTCACCAAGGTGTGTGACGTGCATGTGGCCAACGTGGCCCAAACTTCAACAATTGATGGTGCATTGGAGCTTTGGCATCGCCGCCTCGGTCATTTGAACGTCAAAGGCATGCATGCGCTTCAAAACATGGTGAGTGGTATGAACCTTGGAAACATACCTTGCCCTACATCTTCATTTGTTTGTGAAGGGTGCATTGAGGGAAAACAACATCGCAAACCATTTCCAAGCGATGGAGGGATGCGTGCCACCAAGCCCTTGGAGATTGTGCATTCGGACGTATGTGGCCCCATGAGGACCACATCCTTGGGTGGTGCAAGGTACTTTGTGACGTACATTGATGACTTTTCAAGGAAGGTGTGGGTGTACTTGTTGAAGTCCAAAGGGGAGTGCTTGGAGAAATTCAAGGAATTCAAGGCACTTGTGGAGACACAATCGAAGAACAAGATCAAGGTGTTTCGGTCGGACAATGGAGGGGAGTACATTTCCAATGAATTCAAACGCTTCTTGAAGGCACACGGCATTGAGAAGCAAACCTCCACACCGTATAGGCCTCAACAAAATGGAGTGGCGGAGCGTGCAAATCGCACCCTTGTGGAGATGGCGAGGAGCATGCTTCATGCTCAAAACCTTAAGAAGTCACTTTGGGCAAAAGCGGTGGTGAATGCGGCCTACACAAGGAATCGATGTCCCTCAAGGGCGTTGCCATCCATCACACCCGAAGAAGCGTGGAGTGGGAGAAAGCCTTGCGTTTCACACATGCGTGTGTTTGGATGCATTGCGTATGCCATAGTGCCCGACGAGAAGAGGGGTAAGCTTGATGCAAAGGGCACAAAATGCTTGTTTCTTGGGTATTGTGAAGGCACCAAGGCATATAGGCTCATGTGTGTGCAATCCAAGAAGATCATCAAGTGTAGGGATGTTGAGTTCATGGAGGATAGCACTAGTGTCGGCAATGATTTGGAGATGCGTCCAAGTGGGAGAAATGAGACCCCTAATGTGGTGATTGTGGACACATCTTCCAAATCGCCTTGTGTGGATGAGGACGAGGGCGCAAGTGGTACCAAAGAATCCAAGGAATCAAGAGGCACCGCCAACCTTAGGTTGTTCATCAACACCATATAAAGATGCAAGTGGCGAACAAGAAAGGCAACCCACGGAGGAGCGTAGGTACCTGTTGAGGGAGCGGCGACCGCTTGGAGAATGGTGGAAGAACCACATCCTACCCCAACAAGATGTCGAACGTGCTAATGTTGCTTACCTTGATGATCCATTGAATTTGTGTGATGCAATGCGTTCGGAGGATGCAAGCAAGTGGGAGGCGGCCATGCAAGAGGAGTATGGCTCACTCATGGCCAATGGCACATGGGAGTTGGTGCCTCTTCCAAAGGATCACAAGAGTGTGGGATGCAAGTGGGTGTTTCGCACAAAAAGGGATGCATCCGGCTGTATCGTGAGGCACAAGGCAAGGTTGGTGGCCAAGGGGTACTCTCAAGTTGAGGGTGTGGACTTCAATGAGACATTTGCCCCGGTGGCCAAGTTCACCACCATTAGATGCATGCTTGCAATTGGAGCCGCCATGGACATGGAGATCCACCAAATGGATGTGAAGACCGCATTCTTGAATGGGGAATTGGAGGAGGACATCTACATGGACCAACCGCAAGGATTCATAAAAGATGGCAAGGAGCACCTTGTGTGTAAGTTGAAGAAGTCCTTGTACGGGCTCAAGCAATCACCAAGAGCATGGTACCAACGAATTAACATGTTCTTCACGCACGAAGGCTTTTCTAGGAGCCAAGCAGACCATTCTTTATATGTCAAGCAAACGGGTGAGTACTTGTTGATAGTGATCATCTATGTGGATGATTTGATCATTTTAGCAAGCAATGTGAGCATTTTGAAGTGGTTGAAGTCAAGGCTTGAAGATGAATTTGAGATGAGTGATCTTGGAGAATTACACTATTGCCTTGGTGTGGAGTTTGAGAGAGACCGTGCGAACCGCACCATAACCATGAGCCAAAGTAAGTACATTGAGGAGGTGCTCAAGCGCTTCAACATGGAGGAGTGCAAGCCCATCGGAACTCCGCTTGATGTGAATTCCAAGCTCTTGAAGTTCACGGAGGAGGAGTTTCAAGGCATTGAAGAGGAGATGCAAAACATTCCATACAAGGCGGCGGTGGGATCATTGATGTATGCCATGGTGGGCACACGGCCGGATCTTGCATTCCCGGTGAGCATGGTGAGTCAATTTATGGCAAGGGGTCCTTCCCATTGGATGGCCGTGAAACGCATCATGCGGTACTTGAAGGGCACTTTGGACTTGAAATTGTGCCTTGGAGGCAAGGATGTTAGTTTGAGGGGATATTGTGATGCCGATTGGGGTGGAGATGCAAATGAGCGACGTTCCACCACGGGGTACGTGTTATTTGTTGGAGTGGGAGCCGTCTCATGGAATTGCAAGAGGCAACCTACAATTGCCTTGTTTACCACGGAGGCCGAATACATGGCCACTAGTCAATGCACCAAGGAGGCCATATGGTTGAGGAAGTTGATGGCGGATGTGGGACTTGTGCAAAATGGAGCAACAAACATCATGTGTGACAATCAAGGATGCATTGCACTTGCAAAGAACCCTACCCACCACTTTCGCACAAAGCACATTGACATACAACACCACTTCATTCGAGAGAAGTTGGAGAGTGGAGAAATAGGCCTCAAGTATTGCCCAACTCAATATATGGTGGCGGATGTGTTAACAAAGGCATTGGCAAAGGAGCGGCATCAAAACCTTACAAGAAGCATGGGATTGGGAGTCTTAGATTACTTGCAAAGTGGGAGTGTTGAAGATTATGATGTAACATAGATAATGGTGTGATAGATAGTAGAAACAATGTGGTAGATAAGTGTTGCAAGTAATCAAAGACATAGGGTTAGGGTTTGGCGGCGGCTAGTATTAGGGCTTGGTGACGGCTAGGGTTAGGGTTTGGGGGCGCCTGCGATTAGGGCTTGGTGACGGCTAGGGTTAGGGTTTGGCGGCAGCTAGATTAGGGTTAAGTGGCGGCTACTTTTGGGTTAGTAGATAGTATATAAGGGTTTGGTTTTGAGGAGTCTTTCATTCTCTCTTTTATGTTTTTGAATGCACATCGAAGCTTCAAGCCTTATTAGATATTACAAGTTATAGTTTTATGATTGTACCATTTGAATCATTTGAATATAACCTTTGTAATTCCAATAAGTTTCGGGTCCCAAATAGACACGTACACTTAAAAATTTTGTTGGACAAGCAAATTCACATCTTTTGCAACCCACATAGTCTTCCATTCTCGGAGCGGAAGCAATTTGATTTGCTTTACATCCATTTCGAGTCTTTTTTTTTTTACAAAATTGGCACTGAAATTTTGTTGTCTTTTTATTCCCCACCTAACCAATGAGATTTCGTCTGCTATGGCAGTAAAAGCTTCTGAATCCATCTCAGCCTTTATAATTATTTATTGGTACTAACTCAGATCTTTCTTTTGTTCGAAACTTTTATTTTGTAATAAAAATTTGCAATAATTTTTCTTTCTCCGAACCGAACCAGGGATAGAAAATACACCAGTTTTTTATAAAAAATCTCGATCATTCATTTGTTTTTCCTGAAAGGTGAGAATTGCAGAAAGGTTTACTTCGTTCCCGATAGTCATTCTTTTTTTAGTAAATAGGGATATACTTCGGATTGGAATTCTAAGGAAGTACTTTCTGGTCATTTTTACTAATGCCAAAACCTTATTCTATTTTGATAAATATCTATAAAAAGAGTTTTTCCTCTTTACTAATCCTTTTTGTATTTTTGTGCCCCTAACCATTTACTTTTGCTCAAATAAAATTATGGCAGTAATTACTTCATACATTTTTTCTTTTGCTCCCGCTATCAGATTTTGATAACCAATCCTAAATCAGGGGTACACAGTTTACACCGGTTTTGCATGCTTTCATTCCTGTACATAGAGGATGGGATTTGAATCTATCACTGCAATTCAAGAAGCTGCTTGATCTTACCCATATGACTATCCAGTTTTTGAGTCGATATGAAAAAGAGAGATTATCAACTCAAATTACTTTTTACTTTGAAAAACAAAAGTATATTTCAACGAATCGCACGTAGAGATATAGATAATACACATAAAGCTAAGGGAATTTCATAACTAATAGATTGAGCAGCAGCTCGCAGACCACCTAAAAAAGAGTATTTATTGTTTGATCCGTATCCTGCCATAAGAAGTCCGAGGGGAACAATACTACAAATGGCTATCCAGAAAAAGACACCAATACTAAGATCAGTTAAAATAATATGGTGGCCAAAGGGAATCACCAGATAACTCAGAAATACTGGTATGACTATAATGGCAGGTCCAATATGAAATAACCAAGTGTCTCCTCTAGACGAAATAATATCTTCTTTTAATAAGAGTTTAGTCCCATCCGCTAAAGCTTGGATAATCCCTAAAGGACCAGCATATTCAGGTCCAATACGCTATTGTATTCCTGCGGATATTTTCCTTTCAAGCCACACCAATACTAATACTCCTATTGTGACTCCTAATATAAGAGTAAGAATGGACAGAATAATCCAGATAAAACTAAAAAATTCTTTCGGGAAATGAAACTCATCAAATAAATTCAGAATTTGTTCCTCGAAATTAGTATTAAAAATCATTTTAGCGATCAACCTTTCCCATAATAATATCTACACTACCTAGAATTGTCATGATATCTGCCAATTTCATTCCTTTTACTAATTGAGGAAGAATTTGTAGATTGATAAAACCAGGTGGACAAATTTTCCATCTCCAGGGGAAGACACTATCATCTCCTATTAGGAAAATTCCCAATTCTCCTTTGGGAGCTTCTACTCTAATATAATGTTCCTGCTTAGGTAATTTAAATGTAGGAGAGGGCTTTTTACTAATAAATTGATATTCAAAATCATTCCATTCCGATTTTTTTCGTCGAGCCTCTAAATTTTCGAAAGGCCCCCCCGGTATTATTTTCAAAGCTTGTTGAATTATTTTGACCGATTCCCTCATTTCTCCAATTCGTACCAAATAACAAGCTAATGAATCGCCTCCTATTTGCCATTGTATCTGCCAATCCAATTCATCGTAACACTCATAATGATCAACTTTGCGAAGATCCCATTTGACTCATGAAGCTCGTAACATGGGTCCCGATAAACCCCAATTTATTACTTCTTCCCTACCAATAATACCTATTCCCTCTACTCGTTTTTTAAAAATTGGATTCCGTGTAATAAGTTTCTCATATTCATGAATTTTTGGCAAGAAATAATCACAAAAATCTAGGCATTTATCTACCCAACCATAAGGTAAATCTACAGCTATTCCTCCAATACGAAAAAAATTATGCATCATTCGCATACCTGTGGCAGCTTCAAATAAATCATATATCATTTCTCTCTCTCTCAAATATAAAAGAAAGGGGTTTGTGCACCAATATCAGCCATGAAAGGTCCGAGCCATAACAAATGGGAAGCTATATGACTCAACTCCAACATAATGATTCTTATATAACTAGCCCTTTTAGGAACTTGAATATTAGTCAATTTCTCCGACGCATTTACAATTACAGCCTCTGTAAACATTGTAGCTAAATAATCCCACCGTGTAACATAAGGAAGATATTGAATAATTGTTCTATTACCAGCAATTTTCTCCATACCTCTGTGTAAATAACCCAATACAGGTTCCCAATCAATGACATCTTCACCATCTAAAGTAACAATAAGTCGAAGAACACCATGCATTGATGGATGCTAAGGACCCATACTTATTATCATGGGATTAGTTTTTGTAACAAGCATGGTCATATGTAACTTTCCCTATTATATAAAAAAATGTTATTCGTATTGATGAATACTTATAAACAAAATTTGTCTCAAAAATGAAGAAAAAACTAACGAGTTTTTAATTTACGAATACTTAATTGATTAATTAAATTTTCGTAACATGCCGAATTTTTTTGGGATAAATAACCCAAAAGACGCTTGCACTTCCCTAGAATTTTCCATAAACCTCTTTGGGATGAGTAATCCCTGTCGTGTAACTTTAAATGAAAGGTGAGTTTCGAAACCCGATTGTTTAGACTAGATATTTGAAACTCAACAGATCCCGTTTGTTTCTTAGAAATGAGAGATGGATCAATAAATATTTTTTTTGACATGGAAAAATTCGCTCCTAAATGAATGAATAATCAATAACAGATTATAGCTAATCAATAGTTTCTATCACTATAATTAACGATTTTTATTATAATCAATACTTTTTTCTGCAGGGAAGAGAAAGAAATAAAGCAATTAGAAGTCAAAAAAATGATGGACATTCTATTACCATTACATTACCACACAAAAAATTTATAAAAATGACAAATTGACGCGCTCCTAAGTCCCGGGGTGAAACCCACTTGAGGGTTTCACAAAGTGAAGTTGCAGAAAGTTGTGACTTGGAGGCATGCTCCCGGCTTCCAACTCTAAAAAGGGGTAGAGGGTTGAGTTGGGAGCCCAGGGATTAGACTAGGAAGAGGGACTAGCTTAGCTTGTGTGAATCTGCATCCAAAAACCAACCACACGAGGTTAATTTAGCATTCGGGACACCCTTGGGTGTTGGGACAAGCCACGGGCACTTGGACACACAAGACTCACCACAGCCCGGACTCGAGGGAAGCCATCACCTTCCCCCATATAGTATTCTCCGCAGCTCGCCATGGAGGCTACATCCACATGGCACATTTTGTTGGGACTCCCAAAATGGAGTCCCGAAATTGTCCTGGCAGGACTTTCGGAACTTTGAACGGCCATAACTCCCGACCGCAGAGTCCAATCGCAACGAGGTCTGAACCAAAGTTGTAGCCCTCGTCGAGATCTTTTCAACGCCATGTCGCACTTTCAAATCTGATGTCGGGAAGAGGTCTATTCCCGACTTTTAGTGGTCGCAAGTCAAACTGCCAATTTGACTCCCGGCCCTTTTTATGCCCATAACTTGGGCTGCAGATGTCCAAATGGCCAATGCGAGGACATTTTGGATATCTACGTTTCAAGACCTTTTCAATGACACCAAGAACACCCCAATGCGAGGTGTTTTGGGCCTTTCTGTCGAGCTCTGAACATTCGGGAGTCCTAAAGGACTCCAAATCCCAACTTTTCCAAGTGTTGGGCTTCACCCCCACACTTGGCCAAAGTGGGGTTGCGACACAAATGATGAGAAATTTTTGGTTGGTTATAACCAAGAATTTTTCACTATTCAAAGGGATTGTTCCCCCCCTTCCTAATAAAATCCCGGGGCATACATACGAATTCTTAACATAGTAAATCGACTTCCATTACTTGTATTGAACCAAAATCTATTGATACATGCCAAATCCTCCAATCGAAAACTAGGCCATAGGAAACGTTTAATAATTAGATTCCAATTTTCATTCAGAATCCAATTTGATTTTATTAGTTCCCGGCAATCCCGTTTCTTTTTTCCAGATAAAATTCTATTTGATTTTGCTTCCGGACCTGAAGTTTTTTCTAAATAGAAACAATTTAATATTTTGAATTCTCTACGATGTCTTGGAAGGATAATATCTTCAAGACTCGATGTATTAATATTTGTTCCTTCATCATTATGGATAAATTTTATGTGTGTGATAGATTCATCAAAAAGATCTAAATCTGATTTTCTTTCGAATCTATTTCTAAATTTCGAGGGGGTACCCACCATTTTATACATCAAAATTTGATCATCCAATACCCGTGGTAAATGGTGTTCCAAATTAATCGTTAATTGATTTGTGCCCGTATCTCTGCAAAAAAGGAGACGGAACAAATCCAAATCTTCACGCATTTTAGCAGAAAGTGAAACAATATCTTCTTGATTTTGCATGAGAGTCATGAGGGAAGCCATATCTCCTAATTCTTTAAAAAAAAAATCCACATTTTTTGATCCCCATCTCCATTGACGAATAGTTTGATGACGTTCCCTCTTTCGAAGTGACTTTTCATTCCGAATATTCCTTTTATTTCTATCTTTTATCAGTGAAATATCGGGTATGTCCATTTCCCCAGTTCCATATACATAAATTTTCCCCATAAATTCCAGGGTTAGCCGCGACATGAAATCAGATTTGAAAAATATGTTTCTTTCTTTATCTGAATTGACTATCGAATAATTAGAATTTTCATTCTTTTTATCATAATTAATTGTTTAATACTCATGTATTTTATGGATATAACTACTAAATATAGTTTCTTCCCACTTCCTTCGTAATTTAGGAAGTTTTTCCACCTCCGATTTTCTCTCGGGATCGAGGTAACTAAAACATAAAATATTGTATTTGTATCGTTTATCAAATTTATCAATTTGTTTCAATGAAGGATTCGTAGCTACTCTATAAGAAATTTTTTGCTGTTTATAAAAAAACAAGGATTTATCTTGTTCATCAAAATCATAAAACGGAATCTTTTTATTTTCCTTCCAGTGGTGAGTGACTCCACTTCTCCATTGATATGGTGCTATTCCATACCATATCTGGGGAGATGTATCATATTTATTAAAAGTTTGTAACCACTCCTTCCAATTTATTTCTTCTAAATTCCTCGATTTTTTAATAGAGAGGATTCCTTGTTCTTCTAAAAAATGTTTTATCCTTCTCTTTGTAATTGAGTTTGATGTCCAATTTTTTGATAAATATTCGAAATCAAACTTATTTATTACATCTATTTGTCACATCTTATGAAACACATATGCCTGAGATATTGTTACAATATCTCTCCGATCCAATTTCGTTCCTGAATTTTGTGCTTTTTCATCGAAAGGATCTGAATGTTGATTAATGATTCGATCTTATTGAGTGAATGTTACACAAAAAGTATTTAATTTTGAGTTATTAAATATCTCTCTATCGAAAAGGATAAAATTCCGTTTGAAATTGAATACTAGATCGAAGAAAATAAACATAATTTTTTTTTTCTTTTCATTCCATTCGAGATAATTCCCATAAAATGGGGCCATTTCTTGATTGATTTTATATTTATTCTATACAATCTTAGGATAAGTTGCTGAATCTCAATCAATTTATTTTTCTGTTCTAGTTTTTCCTTATAACTCCTCCCGTATTTTTCATTTTCATCTTCAAATTTATTGTAGGATTCTATCCCATCAAAAAAATAAATTGGTTATTTTTCCAATCTGATTATTTCTTAAATACTTCCTATTTTCTAATTTTTGGACATTGTTTGGAATTCTATATTTCATTTTATTTCCAAATTCTGGTGAAATTTTATCATCAGAATTAGATGCAGATCTAATCGATAATTTATCGATAATTCCATCGTTCGCTCTGATTTCTATTTCATACCTATTATTAGGTTTGAGTGCAAACACATCATTTTTTCTATATTTATCAATTCGAGTATTTGATTCCGTCAAGGTTATATGTTTATTTACTATCGAAAAAAGTTTGGAATAAATTTTAAAAATCTGAGTAGTTTTTGACAAAATATTTCTTTTCCATCTCCTTTTTAATTCCTTACTAATAGGTTTCCAAAAAGAAGGCTGTTTTTTCATATTTCCAAAAGGTAATTTAGTTTGGAAACCCCAGGCTGTTAAAAAACTATAATTAAATTTTTTCTTCCTTCTTATTCCTACTCCATTATTGAATGAAGTATGATTAGACAAAGTATTTGCAATTTTTTCCCCATTATTGAAAAAAGTAGAATCATCTATGTAGTTTTTTCTCCCCCTACTCGTTTCGAATCGAGAATCACGCCAAGGTTTCAAACAAAAGGGGTATATTATTTTTGATTTGAAGACCATCCCTAAGCCATTATTCCGGTAATTCCTTCTCCGAAACTTCGGTACCATCATAAGTGCATTTTATATGAATTTCTTTATTCCATTCATTCCAATCTTCATTCCATTCAGGAATTTGAAACAATAATGAACGAACAATATTTTTAGAAATTATTAATATGGGTAATACTAAATATTTCCTAAGGTACGATTGGATAATCAATAACCAACTTCTTCCCCATTGAGCTACTGGAAAATCCCATCTATTTGCTATTGCGAGACAGTCCGCTCTTGTTCTTTTTGCGATAGGGCTATTCCTATTTGAATTCGAAAAATATAGTGCTCTTTCCCTTATTTCTATAGAATCTTTAGAAGCATTTCTTACATTTATTAAGTTTAATACATGAAAGAAGATTGAAAGGAAAAATGTCTCTCATTTATTCTAAAAAAGAATGGAGAGTGCGTCTTAAGTTGTAGAATTTTCCATACCAGAATTTTACGTCTCCGGGCATGCATGGAACCTTTCATTAGTCTTCGACGAAAATCTGATTGTTGCGAAAAATGTCTCACAATTTTTCTTCTCTTATCTCTTGCTTTTATAAGATATCCCAATTTTTTTACTTTTCTTTGACGAATATCAGTAACTCCGATAGCTATAACATCAAATTTATCATTTCTCAGTTTCGAAGTCCATCGAGGTACTTCTTTATGAATTTCTTGAAGTTGGAATTTATTATGGAGGTATAGTGCCTTCACTAACAAATATAATATACTTCTCACTTGGGTTAAATTAGTCGAGAATAAATTCTTCCAAGAACGTTCAAGTGTTTGCCATTTTTCCCTTTCCAAATGATTAAAACAAAAAGTTCTTTGCCGAGCAAAAATATTCGAGACGAGTTCCCAATTCAAATGAGATGCATTAGTTGTCTTTCTATTTAAAAAAATTGTATTGCCAATTTTGGAGGATAAATCTGAATAGTTCTTCTGGTTATTTGAAGTTGTTGTGGGTGCCTGTTCCTCCGAAAGACTCATTTGTTGCAAATTAGTTTCAAGTTTTCCATTCTTTGATCCTCGAATAAGCAGAACTAAAATATGACGAGTGTCTTTACTTAGGGGTTCCCACAGTGGGGGTAAATTTCTACGTCCAAATTCTCGCCATTGATTGGAAATCCAAAATTTGAGTTTATTATCTCCCTTCGATAAATGTAATAATTTCCTATTCTTTTTCAGTTCATACATCTCCTCCGTCAAAAGGTGATTTCGATATCGCCATTTCCCCACGAAATGATCTATTTAAGAAAAGATCGTAAACCTTGGTTAAGGTATTTCCCTCATTAGTAAAAAATCCAGTTCTTTTTCCTATAGTATTTTTTATCGAAAATCCACCATCTAAAGCCTCGATTCTATTCCCTAATTCCTGATACAATTTTTTTTTTGTATCAATCCATTCGTCGTAAGAATCATCGGATAAAAAAAATTTACTTGGAATGTTTAAATATCTTTTCAAATCATTTCCAAAAATAGATAAGCTTGGCAAAGCTGTAAAAGCTATTTTTTGTTTTCCATCGCTTAAACATATGTCAAAAAAATATTGAGATACTTGTTTTTTTACGAGACCTTTATTACTGAATCGACTATTTTCGATATATCGCAATGGTCGATTCCATCGGTGATAATCGAAAAAAAAGGTAGGCCATAGCCATACTCTATTTGACCATGACAATCCACCAACTTTCAATTGATTCATTCGAAATTCATCGTTGTTTACTTTTCTAGTAAGGAGAGGTACAAGAGCTCTGCCTAGGTGTAATAAGCAACAAGCTAAAATAATAATACTAAAAGTTCGATGAATCAGATGTTTCACCAAGAGATAAAATACGAGTGAATCACGTTCCAGACGAACTAGGAGTAATTTGACTGAATTCAAAAAGAAAAGATGGCCACTTAACCAACCAAAGAAACAACTCGTAATAAATAGGAACTGATTGCTATGACTAAAGAGAAAGAGATTTACTAATCTTGCTAGTACGGGACTCGGTAAAAGAACAGGATTTAATAATTGGAGAATGAAACTATCCAAAAATATCTTATGAACCCGAGCATCACTAATTAAAGTTATGGGGCGCAGGGATTGATAATCCAAAAGATCTTTGGTTCAGTACCAATAAAATAGAATGTATGGTAAAACCAACAAAGTGACTGTATGAGGTTTGACTATTATCATATAGAGGGGTGAATAATATATCGATAGAAATATTATTAATTGTCTTATAATCAAACCGCTTACAGCCGCAGTACCACTGAGATTTCCCTCTAAAAGAAAAGCTCTTATGGATAAGATTTGAAAAGGGCCAGTAGGCAATGTTGTAAAAAATCCATAATATAGTCCAAATAAAATCAATGAACTTGAAATATTTATCCATGATAGTATTGGAGCCCATAGCACAAAAAGCAGTAAGGGAGTGTTTGTTATCATAATGAAATACCTTCCTCGAAAGCATAGGGGTGGAATAGAATAAAATTGATAAGTTTTTGGTATATATTAAGAAAAAAATCCAGTAAATTTAGAAGTATTTTATTGATCAGTAGAGAAGGTTTTTTACCCACTGATCAATAAAAATGGTTGGACTATTTCAATAAATCAACTTCGATATTTTTTACATTGCGAAAAACTTCATTTCATTTTTATTTCTTTTCCCCCTTAATTAAACTGGTCCAACCCAAATCTTCTAAACTATTATTGCGTCGTAAGGGACGGGTAACCAGTTCAAGAACATCCCTTGCATTGGTAAATCCATGAATCTAAGCAAAAGTAAATTCAACAGACCATTTTGTGTTAATTCCTCTCGCTTCCAGAGGATTAACATGAGCCATTCCAGTAATAGCTAGGTCAGGTTGTAACTCACGCATGCGTTGTATCTGATTGTAATTATCAGGTTTCTCCATAATTCGTGGCATAGGTACGCACATTTCTTTACATGTATTTTGTAGAAGTAATAATTCAGCGGCTTGATATCGTTTATCCAAATACAGAATACCAATCTCATAAACAATCATTCTACATCGAATCAAAAACCTGGCTAGAGAAACTTTTAAGAAATTATCTCCCATAAAAAATACGGATTTTCCACGTACCAAATCGAGATAATCTTTCAAAGTTTCCCACATTTGTTGTTCTCTTTCTTCCAAACCTTGGGTTTCGATACCAAATACGGAACAATTTTTTTCGATCCAAGCGCATGTTCCATCGGGACCAATAGGAAAGGGTGCTCCAAATAGTTTACATTTACGACGTCGCAGTAGGGTTGTTGCTGTCCGATTTAAAAATGGATTAACCCCACACACATAGACTCCATCACCTAATGATGGAAGATCAGTATATCTCTGAACGGGTAACTGACCCGATACTTGAATGGATTGACGTCTCAATTCTAAACTAAGTTGAGAAGCCACAGTAGAAGGTAAAGAACCAAAAAGGACTAAGGGGGGATGCTTCTTTAAATTATTTATAGGTCCGGGGTTTACTCCTCCCTTCCTAAGGGGAAGGAGAGGAAATAAATTTTGCATAGCTTGATCTTGTATAGTTTCCTCCCTCTCATCACCCAATCAACTTCGTTCTGGACAATGATGTGCCATAGCGGCTAAGACAATATCTTCTCCTTGGGTAAAGGCATAGTTGAGTCCATTTGCTCTTGCTACCACAATAGGTATTCCAATTTCAGTTTCTAGTTTCGGTGCCATACCTTCCAAATCCATTTTGATTATTTCTGTGGTACAAGGTCCGATCCATATAATAACACTTGGGTTTCGATCTTTTTTTATTTGTAGGCAAAGCCTCTTTAATTCTTGATAATCATTCAGTTGAGCTAAGATATCTCCTTCTTCCAATTCTGCCATAGCATAACGCGGTTCTGCAAAAATCATCACTCCAAGAGCATTTTGTAAAAAATAGCCGCACATTTTTGTACCTACCACTAAAAAGAAACTATCTTCAATTTTTTGGTACAACCAAGATACACAACTAATAGGACAGAAGGTATGGTAGTTACCTGTCTCACATTCAAAAGTGAGAGTTTCAGATATGTTAATTGACATAGATATAATTCCTTGACTGATAGACTAAATAAATTGGATCTCAAATGATCGTAAAATCAAGTAAATTTTCTTGATTTAACTCCCTCTTTTCAATAGGATTTAGGTAAAAGTCGAAGAGTAAATAATTCTCGATCCAAAACTTCTCTTGGTACAATTCCTTCTGGTTGAGATAAAATTTGATCTGCTATATTAAGATAGAATTCACAAACATAGTTAAGAGAAGGTTGAGATTCAACCATTTCAAATAATGTCTTACCTTTTACTCTAGATATTCGAATGTCTTCAATGGGGGGTAATATTTTTAATACAGGCATCGGACAAGCTTCTACGTATTTATCAATCAAATCTCTCTTGGATGTACAATTCCCCACGAAGCCTGCTAATCAGAGTGGATGTGTACGAGCTTTTTCTCTAACAGAAGCAGCAATACGATTAGCTACGAACAGTGCATCAAATCCGTTATCTATTATGATGATGCAATAATCAGCATAATTTGATGGAGCGGCGAAACCCCCATAGACTACGTCACCTAATACATTGAATGAAATAATATCATATTCATAAAAGGCATTTAGTTCTTTCAATAATTTGACGGTTTCTCCCACGACGTATCCCCCACATCCAGCTCCTGCGGGTGGTCCCCCCGCTTCTACGCAATTGACTCCTCCGTAACCTTTATAAATAACACCTTCCGGCCAAACATCTTCATAGTGATAATCTTTCGACTGTAAAATATCTATAATGGTAGGTATCAAGAATCCCGTGAGGGTAAAAGTACTATCATGTTTAGGATCACATCCATTCTGTAAGATTCTTTTACCACGTCTTGCTAAAGCAATGGAAATATTACAACTAGTTGTTGATTTATCGATTCCACCCTTTCCATAAATTGCTATTTTCACGTGAAATATCTCTTGGTATTTGTTTTATTTACAATTCGTAGCTAAAAATGACCATTCTATTGTTTCTTACTCCATAATAACACAATGTGAGCTATAACCAACATTCCTTCGAAATGTCTTGAAAAAAAGTATTAATAATAGGAATAGGTATTGATTCAATTGATTAAATAGAATTTCAAAAAGTAAAAGTAATGACGGTACGATCGCTGATATGGATTCCCCTAACTGACTTCCCACTACCTCACTACTTCATCCACCAAAACCACCGGGGAGGCAGATCAGATAGAATCTTACATGTTCTAGCATTCAACCTAAGGAAGGCTCTACAGCTCGGGGTAGGCAGAGGGGTGAAAGGACACCAACAGGGGGCTTAATTGAAAGAAATTCCGTCATTGAGTAGCAGTTCCAAGTGCTTGCTATAATGTCTGACTCAAATAAGGAGTTGGAAAGATGATAGGTAAAGGAGGTTATTAAGACCATCTCACCATTATCTGCTAGCTTTTGGGAAAAAAAAATGCCCTGTTGTCGTTCGCAAGGATGGAGAGGTCTTTGTTGCCCTTCGGTAGAGTGAGTATACTTAGCAAATTGGCGGGATTGTAGCACCGTGGAAATCGATTGATTAATATGCATCGAGGAGACAGTGGAGAAGATCATGGTGATGGTTGACCGCCTCCCTTTGTCCCGGAGGCGCTCTCCAGGGAGGCGGAGGGGATTGCTATCGCTATCTCTTTTTTGTATAATAGAGGGTAGGGTGTACGCAAAGTGAGTTCCCAAAGTTCCAAAGCTTTGGGTTTTTCAACGGTTCATGCACCATAGGTAGGTCAGTTCAAAGAGCAAAAGTCTTTGAATATAAGATGAAACTCTCCACATTGTTCTTCAGTAGTTCAGTGGTAGAGCGGTCGGCTATTAACCGATTGGTTGTAGGTTCAAATCCTACCTGGGGAGATCCATCCTTTTTTAGGAACTTGCTTTGACTGTTAGGAGTAGGTAAAACATTCCTTGTCATTGTTTGCATTCATGCAAAATAGCGAAATACAAAGAGAAGGATGTACTCGTTACTCCCAATAGTCTTTCGAAAAAATGGAAACAACGGCCTCTTTGAAATACTGAAAAAAAAAAAAAAAAAAAAAAAAAAAAAAAACTAAGATCAACAAATCCATAATTCTTTATTCTGATGGCATTGTCAAAGCCTAATTGCTAATTGGGGTGAAGGCTTCCATTTGCCTACCAACGTGTTATTAATAGCTGGTAAAAGTGTCAATTTATTTTTTAGAAATCATTGATAGTAAATAGGGTCACAACATGCGTCAAGATCTTGGTGTAGATGTAGTAGTTGGCTGGGAGAATATCTTGTTTTACAGCCCCAGAAAGAACCTCTGGGGCTAGTTGTGGGCGAGGAGGGATTGGAACCCCCCACATCGTGGTTCGTAGCCATGTGCTCTAATCCTCTGAGCTACAGGCGCCGCCTCCACTGGATTTGTTATTAGGCGCCTTTTCCAGAAGCAATCTTTCCTCTCTTTAGCCCGTCGCGTCGGAATGGCGAGGAAGATGCGGAAGCTTAAGAGTTTTTTTTATAAAAGAGAAAAAGAGGTATGACATTTCGAAGTGTGGAGTAAGAGGAAAGAAAGGAGATTGGAATTTGTATGTATGGGGTTCTAAAGCACGCGACCTTTAAAAAAGAATAGGAGGCGTGAAACTTTTTTTTCATCCTGGCGTCGAGCTATTTTTTCGTAGGGCTTCCCCCACAGTATTGTCACCGCAGTAGAGTTTCACCACCAAGTTCGGGATGGATTGGTGTGGTTCCTCTACACCTAAAACACCAGAATATCAACCCATAAACGAAAGCATAGAGGAAAAACATATCGGCTAGTAATTGTGAGGCTCTCATTCCGGAAGGTACACCATAGGTATACCTTCCAGGCAGAGCTATTAGGTTGATGTTGTAAAACAACCGAACGATGAAGATAGGTGGCTAATGCCTGATAAAAACAATCGGGTCATATAGGAACAAGGTTCAAATCTCTCGGTCTGTTAGGATGCCTCAGCTGCATACATTACTGCACTTCCACTTGGCACCTATTGTGATGATAAATGGCTCATCTTACTGTGACCTTATCTTGGATTCTCAATACTTTTGTCGCTCCATCCCTTGCAAGGACGGAGAATCTGTCGTTATCTCGGCCGTGTTTGGTTTGTGATCAGAGACTTCCAGAGAAGTAAGAATAGGAGAGCATTCATCTTGAGGTGGGCTTCCTACTTAGATGCTTTCAATAGTTATCCGCTCCGCACTTGGCTACCTAGCGTCTACCGTGGGCACGATAACTGGTACACCAGAGGTGCGTCCTTCCCGGTCCTCTCGTACTAGGGAAAGGTCCTCTCAATGCTCTAACGCCCGCACCGAATATGGACCGAACTATCTCACGACGTTTTGAACCCAGCTCACGTACTGTTTTAATGGGTGAACAGCCCAACCCTTGGAACGTACTACCGCCCCAGGTGGCGAAGAGCCGACATCGAGGTGCCAAACCTTCCTGTCGATGTGAACTCTTGGGGAAGATCAGCATGTTATCCCTAGAGTAACTTTTATCCGTTGAGCGACGACCCTTCCACTTGGCACCATCAGATCACTAAGGCCGACTTTCGTCCCTGCTTGACGGGTGGGTCTTGCAGTCAAGCTCCCTTTTGCCTTTACACTCGAAGGCTGATTTCTGTCCAGCCTGAGGAAACCTTTACACGCCTCCGTTACCTTTTGGGAGGCTTACGCCCCATAGAAACTGTCTACCTGAGATTGTCCCTTGGCCCGTAAGTCTTGACACAAGGTTAGAATTCTAGCTCTTCTAAAGTGGTATTTCACTGATGGCTCGAGCCCCCCCCTAAGGGGGCCTTCTTCGCCTTCCACTTAAGCTGCGCAAGAAGAGCCCAAAGCCAATCCCAGGGAACAGTAAAGCTTCATAGGGTCTTTCTGTCTAGGTGCAGGTAGTCCGCATCTTCACAGACATGTCTATTTCACCGAGTCTCTCTCCGAGAGAGTGCCCAGATTGTTACGCCTTTCGTGCGGGTCGGAACTTACCCGACAAGGAATTTCGCTACCTTAGGACCGTTATAGTTACGGCCGTTGTTCACTGGGGCTTCGGTCGTCGGCTTCCCTGTCATCAGGTCACCAACTTCCTTAACCTTCCGGCATTGGGCAGGCGTTAGCCCCCATACATGGTCTTACGACTTTGCGGAGACCTGTGTTTTTGGTAAACAGTCGCCAAGGCCTGGTCACTACGACCTCCTCGGTGAGGAGGTACCCCTTCTCTCGAAGTTACAAGGCTATTTTGCTGAGTTCCTTAGAGAGAGTTGTCTTGCGCCTCTAGGTATTTTCTACCTACCTACCTGTGTCGGTTTCGGGTACAGGTACCCACTTGTTGAAGGTCGTTCGAGCTTTTCTCGGGAGTGTGGCATGGGTTACTTCAGCACCGTAGCGCCTGGTACTCGGACGTTGGCTTGAGGTATTTTCTTTACCCCTCCTTACCCTAAAAGAATGAAGGTGAACTAACCTTGCGTCCTTGAACCGATAACCATCTCTCGCCTAACCTAGCCTCCTCCGTCCTTTGGGACCAACAAGGGGGTGGTACAGGAATAGTCACATGTTGTCCATCGACTACGCCTTTCGGCCTGATCTTAGGCCCTGACTCACCTTCCGTGGACGAACCTTGCGGAGGAGCCCTTAGGTTTTCGAGGCATTGGATTCTCACCAATGTTTACGTTACTCAAGCCGACATTCTCGCTTCCGCTTCATCCACACCTGCTCACACTGGTGCTTCCCCCTAAGGCAGAACGCTCCCCTACCGATGTATTTTGACATCCCACAGCTTCGGTAGACCACTTAGTCCCATTCATCTTTGGCGCAAGAGCGCTTGATCAATGAGTTATTACGCACTCTTTCAAGGGTGGCTACTTCTAGGCAAACCTCCTGGCTGTCTTTGCACTCCTACCTCCTTTACCACTGAGCGGTCATTTAAGGGCCTTAGCTGGTGATTTGGGCTGTTTCCCTCTCGACGATGAAGTTTATCCCCCACCGTTTCACTAGTTGACCCTTATCCCCCGTTATTCGGAGATCATATCTAGTATTCAGAATTTGCCTCGATTTGGTACTGCTCTCGCAGCCCGCACCGAAACAGTGCTCTACCCCTAGATAGTCCAGTCAACTGTTATGCCTCAACACATTCCGGGGAGAACCAGCTAGCTCTGGGTTCGAGTGGCATTTCACCCCTAACCACAACTCATCCACTGATTTTTCAACATCAGTCGATTCAGACCTCCACTTAGTTTCACCCAAACTTCATCCTGGTCATGGATAGATCACCCAGGTTCGGGTCCATAAGTAGTGACAATTGCCCTAGGAAGACTCGCTTTCGTTACGGCTCCTGTTGGTCCCTTTAACCAGGCCACTACCTATAAGTCGCCGACTCATTTCTTCAATAGGCACGCGGTCAGAGATCCGATTCTCCTCCCACTGCTTGGGAACTTACGGTTTCATGTTCTATTTCACTCCCCGATGGGGGTTCTTTTCACCTTTCCCTCACGGTACTACTTCGCTATCGGTCACCCAGGAGTATTTAGCCTTGCAAGGTGGTCCTTGCTGATTCACACGGGATTCCACATGCCCCATGCTACTCGGGTTAGAGCGTAAGCTAATGATGCTTTTGGCTACTGGACTCTCACCATCTGGGGTGCAGGACTCAACCGCTTCGCCTATCAACACAACACTTATATTGCTCTCCCACAACCCCATTTTCACGGTTTAGGCTACTCCCATTTCGCTCGCCGCTACTACGGGAATCGCTTTTGCTTTCTTTTCCTCTGGCTACTAAGATGTTTCAATTCACCAGGTTGTCTCTTGCCTGCCTATGAATTCAGCAACAGTTCAAAAGGTTAACCCATTCGGGAATCTCCGGATCTATGCTTATTTTCAACTCCCCAAAGCATTTCGTCGCTTGCTATGCCCTTCCTCGTCTCTGGATGCCTCCTTGCCGTTAAAGACTATACCATCCTAAGGTGCTAAATAGAAAGATCTTATCAACGTCCATAAATAAAAAAATCATAGATCAATTTGCCTATATGGAGCTGCCTATATATATATAGATAGATAGATAAAAATATATATAGATCAACCTGCCTATTATCATACTTATTTCATGCTATCACACGTATGCCGTTGTATTGGCTCAGATTACAGGCTGGAGACAAGCGGACTCGAACCGCTGACATCCGCCACAGGGTAAGCCACCATCTTTTAGGCCTCTCTGACCGAATCTACCATAGAGGCCAATGATAGACAATAACTCCCCCCCAAACACAGCTTACAACTCTCATCGTACTGTGCTCTCCAAAGAGCAACTTTTGTCAGAAGGCGTTGGTTGAGTTGGAATCCAATTTTAGGAATTCTCGTAGCTCGGAATTGTCCAGCTAGAGAAGAACTCAAAACTCTTGTTCTTTTTCGCCCGACTCTTTAGTCTTAACAATGAGTTGTTGCCCCTCTCTAACCCTTAGCCAACCGAAGTGGACAGCTAGTTCAACTTCTTGAATCAGGTTCTATGGTCGGTCTGTGACCCTTGGGTGCCTTCGACATCCTCGGGGCGATCTCGTAGTTCCTACGGGGTGGAGACGATGGGGTCGGTCCATGGCTTGTTTCTCTTATCATATTGTGCTTGAAGGGTTGAAGAGAGATAATGCACCAAGCTGTTCGCAAGGGCCAACTTGATCATCTTCCCCAGGGATTCTAGATGAGGTAACCCTAGGAAAGCCGCCGACTCCAACTATTGCCCATGTACGATCCATACCAGATTTAACCAACTACCCATCCTACTTTCTCTACGCTTTTGATAGCCCATCTTTGTCTCAGTAAAGTTTTTCAGTGGCATGTTCCAGTCCTCTTCCCCATTCCTGAGAAAAAGTTAGCCACCGGTTTAGGTGAAAGATACTATCATTATCGCCTAAACAATTAGGCATCCAACCCGTAAGCGCAACGACCCAATTGCAAGGGCGGTGCTCTACCAACTGAGCTATATCCTCTATACCCGAGCCAAGTGAAGCATGCATGAACAAATTAGATGTTTTTTTTTGTGATTTCCCCCGGCGCAACTGGGCTATCCTAGACTTGAACCTGAGACCTCGCCCGTGAAGTAAATTCTCCCACCTACGTTATTATCCAATTGGAAGAAAATCAATAGATTTTTTTTTTTAAGGAGCGATTTGTGAGGAATTATTGCACACCTTCACCATTAAGATATGCACTCACAATAAAAACCCGGTTGGAAGTGGAACTACTGTGTAGTGTAGTCTAACAAGTAAGGTGGTTCGAGGTAAGTAATGAAATTCACAAAAAATCTAATGCGTTATGTCCAAATTGAAGCTACAATACATTGTGAGGGAATTGTAACTCACCATGATAGAATTTTGAGGAGCCATATGTTGATATTCATTTCAATGTCATGTTCGATGGTTTGAATCCTTCCATTCCGTTCGTCATAACAATTACATACAACATCCTAATCTAACATACATTGGATTTGGAAATCTAATATAAAAGGAGCCATGTGTAAACAAATCTCATAAGTTTTTATTTTATGTTTTTGATCAAGAGTTAAGCTTCGAAGCTAGGAGCCACTTGCCTAGTTTGAGGGAAAAACAGATCATTCAACCCCCCTTACTTCCAACTAATTTAGCTCCCTTACAGAAAACCCGATCAAGCTAAATTTTGGAGAGGGCCTTCTACACCTTCTAAGCTAAACCTGATTCAAATTTGACACAAATCCAACAGTGGATTTGAAAGAAACAACTAATAGAACCAAAAGTCGAGAGGCTTTGCCACAAGCACTTGCTACACAAGTTCCTTTCATGTTTGATCCTTACACACACCCTTCCCATGAGCACCTTTCCACACATAAGAACTAGAACAACTTTCTTCACACTTCCTTCTCCTTCTTTCTCTTTCTTTTCCATACACAAGAAGTCCTCCCTTTGGCAAGCCTCCATGACCTTCCTTGAGCTTGTTCCCCTCGTCCAATGAAAGCTTTGAAATCCTCTTGCAGCAATCAATGGCCTCTTCATCCTTCAAGGGTCAATGAGAATTTGAGAATGAATTGCCATCCAATTGAAATTAGGATGAGAATCCTTGGGCCCAATGAAACACAAGAGATATTTCATCCTCCAATCAAAGAGGATGACAATCCTCATGACTAATGGGATTGGAGGATCCATCCTCCTCCTTATCTTGATATCTTGATGAGGTCTCTTGAGCTTGATCCTTATCTTTTCCGTCCGTTGACCCTCACATCCTACTTTTTCATCCTAATTACTTCAAATAACTAACTACTAGGATAATTTATCGGTAGTAATAAGGAAAAGTCCTTGAGTTCTTACTTGACTAATTTAATGGATGAAGTAACATTCGCGTGTACCATTTACTCCTTTGATATTCCCTACCTATTTATTTTACTATGCATTAATTAACTATGTAGTACATAGTAAATTGAAATCAATTTGCATAAAAAAAACTTTCACATACTTTTAGATCCACCATTGAATTTAGGGTTTGATGAATCCATTAGATCTAGGGTGTTCGAGTTTTCATGAGGTTCCGTCGTCATTCCCACACCTTACGCCTACCCTAATTTATTAAATAAGAAGGCCTCGACCCCTTCTGAACGCAAGTACCACCTTGTTTGTACTACCTTCTTGGTTTTGGTTGATGTAGGTGCAACTACTCATGGCGGACGATGACGCTACGCCTTCAAATCCTCCAATCGCACCCGTACAACAAGAAGAGCTTGAAGAAGCACCGCTCGATTTGAATGTTTCTCAACGGTCGCGCGAAAAAAAACCGCCCAGGAGAGTGGTGCGCACTCAAGTTGATCGTTCGGTATGGGATCATCGATTGTCTCCTAACCCACATGCTTTAGCAATTTATCTAGAGTTTGTTCTTGCTTGTGGAGCCACGCCCGAAAGGTTTGAAGAGTGCGAGTGCGAAGATGATGATGTCCGTCTCCATTGTCGAACGTGGGTTCTCGGTGATGGCCATTATCGTTGGTTACGAGGCCCGATCAACCCACTTCCCCTGGAGCATCGAGCTGAGTACCTCGCTCGCACCATTCGTCGCATCCTAGATTTTTTACAACTGTGATCTATCCTCTAAGTCAGTTATTCAGTTGTAATTCACCTGAGGCTACTCAGGCGGAAATGTTAATACTTAAGCTTGATCTTGATTTTATTTAAGAATCTGATAGAATGAGAACTAAATAAAGATGTATTAGGACTGCATCCTAAAAATTGTACAAGTACATCATTAGTGCTTGAAGATTCTTCCACAGACTAACTTAACCTTGTCATGCAAAATGGGCTTGTATTCCCTATATGTCAATAAATCACATCTAATTCTACGCCCCCTTTCCCTTCTCTACAACCTAAAAAGGATAATGTACTTTAAAAGGTTTATTAGGTCCTTAACTGATTAATCGTTACATCAACCAAAATAAAGAAGTAGTATATGCTTAGAAATATCACAAAAGTTAATTCAGCTATTAATAATCACTACTTGGAGGCTTATAAGCATTCAAATCATTAGTACTAAGGAAAATTATGGAACTAAGCTTAACTAATTATTGAGCTATAATCCATGGCTCACACGATTCATCCTTCCCAAACGCAGCATATAACTCTTTGTTGTACTACGCTCTCCAAGTGTGCTTGTTCCCTCTCCCTTTCCCCCGTCACGTTAATGGTAAGTTTTGGGAAGAGAACTTCGATGGGAAGAGAAAAGAAGGCGTTACGGGACCATCTTAGCCCAACCCTAGACACTCTAAGATCCTTTTTTGAACCTAAATTCATCGTTAGAAAATAGATACAAACATCCCATTACACTGATCTAGGGGCCGGTGACTAAGAAGGTTGAAGACCAAGGAATTTGTTGAGAGTCATTTGCACCAAACATTCTTATGACTAGATAGAATCTCCTAAGTGACGCGCTCCCAAGTTCCTTGTAGACCCACTTGAGGGTCTAAGTATGCGGTAATGCGGAAGGAGTTGGAACTTGGAGCCGCTCCCTAGCTCACAACACTTGGAGGGGTAGAGGGTCATGTTGGAGCTTCGCGATGGGGCTAGGAAAAATTGACAAGCTTATTCACTCACACGGGCCTGCACACAACCCACACAAAGTGGTTAGTGCATAGTTATAGCACCTTTGGTGCTAGGACGAGCCACGGGCAACACGAACACACAAGACTCACCACGGCCTGGACTTGGGGGAAGCCACCACCTTCCCCCTTATAGTATACTCTACAGCTCTCCACGGAGGTGGCATCCAAATGGCTATTTTTCCCGGGACTCCCGCGTGGGAGTCCCGAAATCGTCCCGGGTTGGAGTCCCGGGACTTTGGACGCCGATATCTCCCGACTGCAGAGTCCGATAGCGACGCGGTCTGAAGCAAAGTTGTAGCCCTGGTGGAGAGCTTTCCAACGCCGTGTCGCACTCTCAAATCGGATGTCGGGAAGAGGTCGATTCGCGACTTTTAGTGGTCGGGAGTCAAACTGCCAATTTGACTCCCGGCGCTTCTTTTGCCCATAACTTGCCTTTCAGATGTCTAAATGAGCAATGCGAGCCCATTTCAAACATCTACGTTTTAAGAGCTTTCCAATGGTACCAAGAGTGCAACAATCCATTGAGATTTGACCCT
>OY987295.1:4888218-4978218 GCA_963920785.1 Sphagnum contortum | reverse complement strand
CATGATTTCCTACAAATCGGAAGAGAAGGAAACGGATACTCAATCTGGAAGTGAGTAAGCACCACGGAAATAAAAATATATAGAATCACTATCTGTTCCATTCGAACAAAAAATAAGGTGTCGAAAGCCGTATTCAATAAAAATTGCATGTACGGTTTGGAGGGAGATATACGGTGAATGAACTAATGAGATCCACCCTACAATATGGAGTTAAAAAGTCAAAATAAATTATTCAATCATTTTTTCATCGTCATGTCACGCCGAAGTAACGCAGAAAAGAAAATTGGAAAACTTGATCCGATTTATCGTAATCGATTGGTCAATATGTTAGTCAACCGCATTCTTAGACATGGGAAGAAATCACTAGCTTATCAAATTCTTTATAAATCGATGAGAAGTATTAAGCAAAGGACGAAGAAAAATCCACTATCTGTTTTGCGTCAAGCCATATGTAGGGTAACTCCCAATGTAACAGTAAAAGCAAGACGTGTGGGTGGATCAACTTATCAAGTACCTATCGAAATAGAATCCGCACAAGGAAAAGCACTTGCTATTGGTTGGTTATTAGGAGCATCTAGGAAACGTCAGGGCCGAAACATGGCTTTCAAACTAAGTTATGAATTAATGGATGCTGTCAAAAATAATGGAAATGTTATACGAAGAAAGGAAGAAACTCATAGAATGGTTGAAGCCAACAGAGCTTTCGCACATTTTCGTTAATTAGTCAATACAAGAAACAAATAGGAAGGATTTTCCTTTTTTTGGAAACAATAAATAATAATAATAAGCTATGTAAGCCCTCCTTACTAGGGGGGCTTACACGATGGAGATTTTTACCAATAAATGATAATAACAAAATCTATTATTCTTTGAAAAAGGAGTTATATACCCAGGTACAGAAAGATGAGACTATTCGTTCGTAATGATTTCCACCAAGTTACATGGTATATCATACGTAAAATCGATACTATAGTTTTTATTTATATATTGGAAAAATCTCTATGAAATTAGAGCTCGACCTTTCTTTCTTATATGGAAGTACCATTCTACCCAAATGTGTTCTTATTGTTTCCCTGATAATCATTTTGATATTGGATTTGATCTCAGAGGAAAGAGACACCTCTTCGTTATATTTCATTTCCTTAATAGGTTTATTAATAAGTATTGGCTTATTATTATTCCAATGGAACGAGAAAACTATTATTAGTTTTTCGGGTAATTTTCAAACTAACAGTTTTTATAGAATTTTTCGATTACTTATAGCACTATGTTCGCTATTATGCATTCCTCTATCTGTCGAATATATCAGATGTACAAAAATGCCTATGACTGAATTTATTATTTTTGTACTAACATCTACTATCGAAGGAATGTTTCTATGTGGTGCTAATAATTTTAATCACTATTTTCGTAGCTTTGGAATGTTTAAGTCTATGCTCGTACTTATTATCCGGATACACCAAAAAAGATGTACGATCCAATGAAGCTGTTATGAAATATTGACTTATGGGTGGAATAAGTTCATCTATTTTAGCTTATGGTTTTTCTTGGTTATATGGTTTATCTAGCAAGGAGATTCAGCTCCAAGAAGTAATAAACGGTCTCATAAATATGAGAATGTATAATTCTTTAGGAGCTTTTATCGGACTCATATGCATTATTGTAGGAATCGGATTCAAACTCTCACTAGTACCTTTTCACCAATGGACTCCCGATGTATACGAAGGAGTGCGATTCCTTTCATAATTTATCAAATGTAATGAAACTCTACCCAAACAGGGATGAAATTAAATATTCGTTGTATTTATGAGTATTCTATAGATATGTAAAGTAGGAAATAATTTTATCCTCACTCGGATTAAAGCATAACTTCTACCAAACTCTCGTTCAAAATGAATCCGAACGAAATAGGAGATAAAGCAAAGTAAGAAACAATTTTGAATTGTAAGCTAATTATTAAGGGTTGTTTTCGGGGGAGTAACTCACGAAACTGAATGAATCAATAGAATTTCGATATGGAATACTATCCAGTCAGTCTCTATTCTTTAGATACTACGAGTGTATCAAAAGCATCTATCGGAAAAGGAAAACCTAAAATAAAAAAGGCATGGCTATTAGTGTCGAAAAAAAATTAGATGGTTTTCTCTCCCGAAATTTTGAATCGGTCCTAATTCCTATAGGCACAATTCCATTTTTGTGACAGTCGGTATCTCGCTATAGCGTAAGAGCCACTGAGATGGGATTCTTCGAAATTTTTTGAATTAATAATGATTTATTGTCAAATTGATAAGTTTTTCTTTATACACACGCGAGGAAAGTAATAAGAAAGATTTGGTTTTTTGTACAAACCAGGTCCTACTACTCAGGAGCTGTGTGAAATGAAAGTTTCATGCATAGTTTTGAACGAGAGAAAAGAATGAGTAATTTTTCTTTTCGACTCTAACTCTCCCACTCCAGTCGTTGCTTTTCTTTTTGTTGTTCCAAAAGTCGCGAGTCTAGCCTTAATCACTCGAATTTTCAATATTCTCTTTCCTTTTTCTTTGGATCGATGGCACTTTATCCTAGAAATATTAGCTATTTCTAGTATGATACTAGGTAATTCGGTGGCTATTACTCAAACGAGTATGAAACGTATGCTTGCATATTCTTCCATAAGTCAAATTGGATATCTAATGATCGGAATAATTGCTGGAGATCATAACGAATATGCAAGTATGATGATTTACTTACTATTTTATATTTTTACAAATTTAGGAACCTTTGCTTGCATCATCTTATTCGGTTTACGTACAGGGACGAATAACATCTGAGATTATGGAGGATTGTTTATAAAAGATCCTTTACTAACTCTCTATTTTGCTTTGTGCCTACTATCCTTGGGAGGCATTCCTCCTCTATCCGGTTTTTTTGGAAAACTTTATTTATTTTGGTGCGGATTGGAGGCCGGTCTATATCTCCTAGTTTTCGTAGGACTTTTCACAAGCATTATTTCCGTATATTACTATTTAAAAATAGTTAAATTACTTATTACTAAAGAGAGTGAGGAAATGATTACTTATATACAAACTTATGTAAGTTCTCCGTTGCCTTCCTTATCAAAAAGTTCTATCAAAGTTGGCCTAATTGTATGTGTAATAGTTTCTACTTCTTTGGGAGTCTTGATGAATCCTATTAATACTATAGTTCAAAATACTTTCATTTCGAGTCATTTTATAAGTAACTAAACTTGATTTGAGTGGAAAAAAAACCAATCTAGTTTCTAAATTATTTTTTAATCGTTTCAACATAAACGAAAGGATAATTTTGGAAAAATGATTATTACTATTCCGAGTTCATCCCTCCTTCCCCCCTCCCCAATTCCCCAACAGAGAAACTACAAAATAAAATTTTATATATATATATAATTCTGTTACAAATTACTGGCACGACATCTAATCTACATGGCATCAAATTGAATTGATACCCGCAGCCAAGAAAATAAATAGACTCTTCGAGATTCTTTATATATAATTGAAATATGAAAAGCCTTGGTGGTGAAATGGTAGACACGTGAGACTCAAAATCTTGTGCTACAAAGCATGGAGGTTCGAGTTCTCTTCGAGGCACTCTTCTATCTGTGGTGGGACGAGTAATAATCCCAAGTAGAAAATGGAACAGAAATAGATTTGTTTCAAAACTTTTTATTATAAATAGGAAATAATCCCGTGTTATACTATTTATATACACACAAGCCTCAACCGAAAACATTTCTCACTTCATTTACAGATTAATTACAAGCCGAGAGCACAAGCTCTCATTTGGGAATCCTTCTCAAAAATTCCAAACCTTCCAGTCACAACCTCATTTCTCTCCCTCCTCCTATAGATTTCTGCAGCAGAACGACCATACTCGGGCTACCAGGCGCAGCGGAAAATCAGGTATCCGGCTAAACTCGCTGCACTACATCACACACACACTCACCATATCCATCACCACACTTCTTCTCCAAAATTCTCCTAAAACTCTGCTGTCTCCCACCCACTGCTCTCCTTGCTTCTCTCCAACTAAAACTGTCCACCGCCTCTCCTCTATGCATCTCAAAATTGCATCTACCACAATCGGTTATGATCTCACATCTACTGCCCATTCCTCAAAACTCTAGAACTTTCTTTCAAACTCGATTCTTCTTCTCCAAAAATTCTCCTCTCTCCAAAACCTACCGATCTATTCTTCTATGTACATAACTCGATCATCGTTTAGCACAAAAACTCCTTTCTCCTCTTCAACAACCGCCTCTTAAAACTTGCAGTTTGCTTCCCCTCCCCCAACTTCTTTTCCAAGCTTCTCTTTCAAGCTTCCTTTTCCTGCCGTTTCCCTACTATTCATTAATGTTCATCCTTTCCTTCTCATCGTTTCCAGCCGCCATATCCAATTCCTAACACACAACCAGAGGAAACCCTGCCCATGCAAATCCATGCAACATTAATTGTACGTCGTAGCAAAGACAGCCCATAAACCAAATTTAATCCCTACAATCAACAAGCGTTCACACTCGTATGGGTACTTAATTTTGCACTACAGCGGGTCTAGCCTTAATCACTCGAATTTTCAATATTCTCTTTCCTTTTTCTTTAGATCGATGGCACTTTATTCTAGAAATATTAACTATTTCTAGTATGATACTAGGTAATTCGGTGGCTATTACTCAAACGAGTATGAAATGTATGCTTGCATATTCTTCCATAAGTCAAATTGGATATCTAATGATCGGAATAATTGCTGGAGATCATAACGAATATGCAAGTATGATGATTTACTTACTATTTTATATTTTTACAAATTTAGGAACCTTTGCTTGCATCATCTTATTCGGTTTACGTACAGGGACGGATAACATCCAAGATTATGGAGGATTGTTTATAAAAGATCCTTTACTAACTCTTTCTTTTGCTTTGTGCCTACTATCCTTGGGAGGCATTCCTCCTCTATCCGGTTTTTTTGGAAAACTCTATTTATTTTGGTGCGGATGGGAGGCCGGTCTATATCTCCTAGTTTTCGTAGGACTTTTCACAAGCATTATTTCCGTATATTACTATTTAAAAATAGTTAAATTACTTATTACTAAAGAGAGTGAGGAAATGATTGCTTATATACAAACTTATGTAAGTTCTCCGTTGCCTTCCTTATCGAAAAGTTCTATCAAAGTTGGCCTAATTGTATGTGTAATAGTTTCTACTTCTTTGGGAGTCTTGATGAATCCTATTAATACTATAGTTCAAAATACTTTCATTTCGAGTCATTTTATAAGTAACTAAACTTGATTTGAGTGGAAAAAAACCCAATCTAGGTTCTAAATTAATTTTTTATCGTTTCAACATAAACGAAAGGATAATTTTGGAAAAATGATTATTATTATTCCGAGTTCATCCCTCCTCCCCCCCTCCCCAATTCCCCAACAGAAAAAATACAAAATAAATATATATATATAATTCTGTTACAAATTACTGGCACGACATCTAATCTACATGGCATCAGATTGAATTGATACCCCCAGCCAAGAAAATAAATAGATTCTTCGAGATTCTTTATATATAATTGAAATATGAAAAGCCTTGGCGGTGAAATGGTAGACACGCGAGACTCAAAATCTTGTGCTACAAAGCGTGGAGGTTCGAGTTTTCTTCGAGGCACTATTCTATTTGTCGTGGGACTAGTAATAATCCCAAGTAGAAAATTGAACAGAAATAGAATTGTTTCAAAACTTTTTATTATAAATAGGAAATAATCCCGTGTTATACTATTTATTTGATATCAATGATTTGAATAAACCCAAAATATATAATTCTATTTATTTCATTCGGAATAAATCTATCGGGTTTATGATTTGGACAACCTCACCAATTGGAAGGAATGGAGCCGGATCCAAATAATAAAATTCATAAATATTATCAGATGATATTTTGGAGTATTGCGGAGTAGATGTCGATTCAATCAAAATATGGAAGTAAATATTCTTGCATTTATTGCTACTACACTGTTCATACTAATTCCTACTGCTTTTTTACTTATTCTTTACATACAAACAGTCAGTCAAGGTAGTTGATTAGAAAAATGAATTTATAGATATACAACAGCGGTAGAACCAAACTTTTATAGAAAAATTCATTCCTTTGGAATATCAAAAAAAAGGGGGGGAGGGTAAAAAAAACTGAAGAAAAAGAAAAAAATAAAATTGAATATTTTTTTCCCTCTTCCCCCAATCCCCTATATATATTAATTTTTAAAAATTCTTACATGATTCATATAGAACTAGGCCCTAGTAGTATAATAGGATTGGGGCTCATCGTGGTAGGCCTACTTTTATATGCCCTTCGAATAAGGGAACTCAATGTATCTAGAGGTGTGTTTTTGGATGTACCCTACGAAAAAGGATTTAAATAAATTCGACATATTTATCAATAATGATAGATACGACACTCGAAATGAAATTTTTGATTCATCCGCAGTGGAAGAAGTATATGGCTAAAATGACTCAATATTTTTTATATCACTTCGGCAACATATGCGAGCCACAAAATGAAAATGGAATTATGATTTAAAAAACAGTGATATATTTCTAAAAAGAAATATTTCAAATCCATTTTTTTTTTCCTTCTCTAGAGGGGGAAGAAATAATAATTGAATCCACGGGGTGTAGAATGAGCCTAAATACATTTTTTTGTAGAGATCAATCAGGTACATAGAAAATAAACCTGGTTTTAGTTAGAAGAGTAACTAGGGAGGTAAGAGAAAATCTAAAAAGTTATTTAAAACTCACTTGGATTTTGGGTAGATGAAATATCGGGTGTAGTTTCGACGATTATCTCATTTCATCGCTGAAGCCATAAGAAAATTAACGTATCACATATGGTTTTTTGGGGGGGAAAGTTGCATACAGAGGCATTAACCTATCCCAATATTACGATTTCTTCTTCTCCTCTATCGGATTATTATGTGGAGGAATCCTCATCTTCCAAGGTTGGCGTTTAGACCCGATTCTTCTATTGTCTCAAATACTTTTGAGTGGAACTGCCATTTTTTTATAGTAGAGAGTGTATACCTACGTAATAATGGAATTAATCCCAATTTATTTTTTTATAAAAAAAGAGAGATAAGAAGAAATACGTATTATCGGAAATTGAAATTGAAAAAATCATTGCCTCATTATAAGGGATGGGAAAGAATCAATTATACTATTTCTATTTCTTATAGGAATTGACATAAAAAATAAAAATAAAAATTCTTATTCAACGTTCTTCTATTCTCTAAAAAGAATGGAAAAACATTGAATTGAATTTTTTTTCAAAAGTTGTTATGGTCCGCTTCTTCCCCATACTAGAAGTGAGAGAAAATGTGAAAACTACCATTAAGGCACGCACCTCAAGCAATATTGACTATATCATCCATATATATATTTTTTTATCGTCTCTAGGACCTAAGATACTATCAAGTTTATGTAGAATATACAAAAATATATTATTCTATACAATATTCTTATATATTCTTATACCGCGAAGGAAAGAAAAGCAATATCTGTTGCTTTCTTTCTCCCGCGAATTTTCCAGTAATTTCATAGGAATAAATACTTGTACTTGCTTTTTTCTTTTCTTTTTTAATCCTTAATGCAGGGTTGTCTATTTGTGATAAATCTCAGTAGAAACAACGTGATAGGCTATATCAAAGTGTAGAACAACACATTTTTTATTTGGATATGACGCAATAGGCAGCCCGAACCTTTTTTCCTTTTTGACTTTCTTCCTTTTTTAGGTGACACCCAAATTCGAACTGGGGATAAAGGATTTGCAGTCCTCTGCCTTAATCCACTTGGCCATATCGCCTCCTTCGTAACCTCAAGCTGTATTCCTATTTATATGGTCATATATCGAACTAGTAAATAAAAGTTTCATGTTAGTCGTAATGAATGACGGAGTAATCTATTATAGAGCCTAATCATCTCTTAATCAAGCTTTACTTGATCGGGATGGGGATGCCAATGAAAAAAATGGGTGGGATACATATCATTTTTGATAAATAAAATTATTCTTTAATAATAATTATTTCTTTTGTACAATTAACTCATATGATTGGATGAAGTGGAAAAAGAAAAAAATAAATAGATTGTGTCTGATGTAGTAGGATAAATAAACCCCAACCTTTTTTTAGAAGAAATTATGGAAATGTCTGTACTGCCTGAATTTGGAAAAATACAATTCGAAGGATTTCATCACTTTATTCATAAAGGTTTGATCGAAGAACTCATCGATTTTCCTAAAATTGAAGATCCAGATCAAGAATTTGAATTTCAATTATTTGGTGGAAATTATCGATTGGCAGAACCCATAATGAAAGAAAGAGAAGCCATATATCAATTTAATACGTATTCGTCGGATTTGTATGTATCGGCTCGATTAACTCAAAAAAAGGGGGGGGGGATACAGAAACAAACTATATTTGTTGGGAGTATTCCCCTAATGAATTCTCAGGGAACTTTTGTAGTTAATGGAGTGGCTAGAGTCATAATTAATCAAATTTTACGAAGTGTCGGTATTTATTATAACTCAGAATCGTATCACAACGGAATTCCTATATATACAAGTACTATTATTTCGGATTGGGGGGGGGGGAGATTAAGACTAGAAATTGATGGAAGAGCAAGAATATGGGCTCGTATAAGCAAAAAACGAAAAGTTTCCGTTTTAGTTTTATTATTAGCAATGGGTTTAACCACCAAACCAATTTTGGGTGGTGTTTGCTACCCAATTTTTTTTTTGGATTCCTTGAGGAGGAAGAAAACAAAAAGGGAGAATCCCCAGTCCACCGAAGATGTTATAGTAGAACTTTATAGACAATTATATTGCATAGGTGGAGATCTCACATTTTTCGAATCTATACGTAAAGAATTGCATAAAAAAAAATTCCAACAAAGATGTGAATTAGGAAGAACTGGTCAATTGAATTTGAATAAAAGACTCGATCTAGATGTACTTGAAAGTGAATATTTTCTATTACCACAAGATGTTTTAGCTGCTGTGGATTACCTGATAAAAACAAAGTTTGGCACGGGAACGCTTGATGATATAGATCACCTCAAAAATTGCCGTATCCATTCTGTCGTGGATTTATTGCGAGATCAATTTGGATTGGCTATGAATCGTTTGGAAAATTCGGTGTGACAAACCATACGCAGAGCAACAAAGCGTAAATGATTACCTACTCCTAAAAGTTTAATAACTTCAACCCCATTAATAGCTACTTTTAAAGAATTTTTTGATTCGCATCCCTTGTCACAATTTTTGGATCAGACTAATCCATTGACAGAAATAGTTCATAAACAAAGATTGAGTTCTTTAGGTCCTGGAGGATTAACGCGACGAACGGCTAGTTTTCAAGTACGAGATATTCATCCTAGCCACTATGGTGAAATCTGTCCCATTGAAACATCCGAAGGCATGAATGCCGTACTTATTGCATCACTAGCTGTTCATGCAAGGGTGAATACTTGGGGATCTTTAGAAACTCCTTTCTATGAAATATCTGAAATATCTAGAGAAGAAGGAATTATTCATTTATCAGTGGGGGAAGATGAATATCACCGAATAGCTACGGGAATTTTTTTGGATTTGGATCAAAGAACTTGAAAAGTACAGATAACTCCAGCTCGCTATCGACAAGAATTTTTAGTTATTGCTTGGGAACAAATACATCTTCGAGGTATTTATCCTTTACAATACTTTTCTGTTGGGGCTTCCCTTATTCCTTTTCTTGAACATAATGATGCAAACCGTGCTTTGATGGGTTCTAATATGCAACATCAAGCAGTTCCACTCTTAGAATCCGAAAAATGTATTGTAGGAACAAGTTTAGAAAGTCAAGCGGCTCTGGATTCTGGAAGCATAGCTATAGCAAAACAGGGCGGAAAAATTCATTATACCGATCGTGGAAAAGTCACTCTATCGGTGAGTAACAATAAGAAAGTAGATACAAATTTGATTATATATCAACGTTCCAATAATAGTAGTTGTGTGCATCAAGAATCCCAAGTTAATAAGAATTTTTTTCTAAAAAAGGGACAACTCATAGCAGACGGTGCAGCTACTTCAAGAGGAGAACTGGCTCTGGGAAAGAATGTTTTAGTAGCATATATGCCATGGGAAGGTTATAATTTCGAAGATGCAATACTTATTAGTGAAAGTCTAATCTATGAGGATATTTACACATCTATTCATATTGAAAAGTATGAAATCGAGGCTCGCACAACGAGTCGGGGTCCCAAAAAAATTACTAGGGAAATACCTCATTTGGAAAGTAATATACTTCGTCATTTAGATAAGAGTGGACTTGTATTATCAGGATCTTGGGTAGAAACTGGAGATGTTTTGGTGGGAAAACTGACACCTCAAGAAGTAGAGGAATCTTTACGTGCCCCAGAGGGTAAATTATTACAAGCTATATTTGGTATTCCAGTAGCTACTGCAAGAGAAACTTGTCTCAAAGTACCTCCGGGTGGAAAAGGCCGAGTCATTGATGTGAAATGGATTTATCAAAAAGATACTTATATTAATCATGAAAAAAAAGTACGTGTTTATATTTTACAGAAACGAAAAATACAAGTGGGTGATAAAGTAACTGGAAGACATGGTAATCAAGGTATTATTTCAAAAAAATTACCCAAACGAGATATGCCTTATTTACATGATGGAACACCCATAGATATGGTATTAAGTCCGTTGGGTGTACCTTCACGAATGAATGTAGGGCAAATTTTTGAATGTTCACTTGGTTTATTTGGATATTTTTCAAAAAAACATTATAGGATAACACCTTTCGATGAGAGATATGAACGAGAGGCTTCAAGAAAACTGGTCTTTTCCGAACTTTATGAAGCAAGTAAAAAAAAAGAAAATCCTTGGTTATTTGAACCTGAAAATCTCGAAAAAAATCGATTAATTGATGGAAGAACCGGAGAAATTTTTGAGCAACCTGTTACACTAGGAAAGGCTTATATGTTAAAATTAATTCATCAAGTTGATGATAAAATCCATGCGCGTTCTAGTGGACCTTACACACTTGTTACACAACAACCTCTTAGAGGAAGATCGAGACCCGGGGGACAAAGAGTAGGAGAAATGGAAGTTTGGGCTTTAGAAGGTTTCGGTGTTGCTTTTATCTTACGAGAAATGCTTACCATAAAATCCGATCATATTCATGCTCGTTATGAAGTACTTGGTGCTATTGTGACTGGAGAGCCCATTCATGAACCTAATACTACTCCAGAATCTTTTCGATTACTTGTTCGTGAGTTACGATCCCTAGCTCTGGGATTGGATCATGTCATTGTATCCAAAAAAAATTTAAAGAGGATTTCGAGGGACGTCTAATAGAAAAGAAAAAAAAATTGAATTTTATGATTCACCAAAAAAGGCATCAACACCTTAGGATTGAATTAGCTTCTCCCGAACAGATCCGTAGTTGGGCCGAAAGAACTCTACCTAATGGAGAAATAGTTGGACGAGTGACCAAGCCTTATACTCTACATTATAAAACACATAAGCCCGAAAAAGATGGATTGTTCTGCGAAAGAATTTTGGGACCCATCAAAAGTGGGATTTGTGCATGTGGAAAGTATCAAGGAATTGAAAATAAAAGGAATATTCTAGATTTTGTGAACAATGCGGAGTTGAATTTATCGATTCTCAAGTTCGAAGATATCAAATGGGATATATCCAATTGGTCTGCCCGGTGACTCATGTTTGGTACTTAAAACGTCTTCCTAGTTATATTGCGAATCTCTTAGCCAAGCCTCTTAAAGAATTGGAAAGTCTAGTATATTGCGATGCATGACTTGATTATCAATTTCCATTACACAGATTCGATCAAAAACTGTCACCCTATCCATAATTTATTAAGAGAGGATGCCTCTAATTTTGACATGTTTCTCGGAGGAGTAGCGTGAAACTCAAAAATGAAAGCAATTTATTCGCTACTAAGAGTAATTTATCTAGGGTTTATGCATATGTGTATATATCATTACTTGGGTTTCGTAAAGAAATAAAAATTTGATTAGAATTTTTTCTCTATTCAAATTTGAAAAAGAATAATGGCCATTGGGGTCTATCCATCGCATATATACTCCAAGTAGTATTGCAACCATCGGAATGGAACGAAAACCTAAAGGATATTCAAGATAAATGGGATACGAACAAGAAAAATACTTATGAATTCCAAAAAAAAATTGGAGATATTCCCGTAAGGGAATATATCATTTGAAGGAGATAAGATTACTCGATAGTGCAGAGATTTATTAAATCAAAGAAGTTTGAATATTTCTTTTATAGATTCCAACTCGAGTAATGAATAGCTATTTGATTGACCTTCCCGACATGAATAATTACAAAAATGGAATATTCGTTCATATATATAACATGAATAAATACTAGTGACTCGTATAATTATGAAGAAACCAGATGATTCAATATAGCTATTTGAGCCGGATGAAAGAAAACTTTCACGTCCGATCCTGGGGGGGGAATCTAAGAAAGAACCTATCCCGATCTTTTTCTTGCTAGACCCGTCTCAAACAAACCCATTTTATTAAAATTACGAGGTTTATTCAAATATGGGGACCAATCTTGGAGAGAAATTTTCCCTTGTTTCTTTTCTCCACGTGGATTTGAAGCTTTTCGAAATAGAGAAATAGCGACTGGAGGAGATGCTATTAAGAAATAATCAACTAATTTAGATCTGCAAATTATTATGAATTGTGCATATACGGAATGGATAAAATTAGCATAACAAGAATCTACGGGAAATGAATGGGAAGATCGAAAAATTCAAAGAAGAAAAGATCTCTTAGTTAGACGTATAAAATTGGTTAAACAATTCCTTCGAACAAATATAAAAAGGAATGGATGGTTTTATCGGTACTACCAGTTCTCCACCCCGAACTGAGACCTATGATTGAATTAAATGAAGGTGAACTGATTACTTCAAATCTGAATGAACTTTATCGAAGAGTTATTTATCGGAACAATACTCTTATCGATTTTTTAGCTAGAAGTGGTTCCACCCCAAGGGGCTTAGTTGTTTGCCAAACCATATTGGTTCAAGAAGCTGTAGATGCACTTATTGATAATGGCATTCGTGGGCAACCCATGAGAGATAGCCATAATAGACCCTACAAATCTTTTTCCGATGTTATTGAAGGAAAAGAAGGAAGATTTCGTGAAAATCTACTTGGGAAATGAGTCGATTATTCAGGTCGTTCCGTCATTGTGGTGGGGCCTTCTCTCCCACTGCATCAATGTGGATTACCCCGGGAAATGGCAATAGAACTTTTTCAAGCATTTGTTATTCGAGGTTTAATTGGGCGGCGCCTCGCTCCCAACCTTAGAGCAGCTAAAAGTATGATTCAAAATAAGGAACCGATTGTACGGAAAGTACTTCAAGAAGTTATGCGGGGGCATCCTGTACTACTAAATCGGGCACCCACTCTACATAGATTGGGCATACATGCATTTCAACCCATTTTAATAGGAGGGCGTGCTATCCGTCTCCATCCATTAGTTTGTGTAGGATTCAATGCAGATCTTGATGGGGATCAAATGGCTGTCCATATACCTCTATCTCTGGAAGCTCAAGCGGAGGCTCGTTTACTTATGCTTTCTCATACGAATCTTTTATCTCATGCGACGGGAGATCCTGATTCTGTACTAAGCCAAGATATGCTTCTTGGACTTTATATATTAACGATCAAAAATCACCAAGGCATTTATGGAAATCAGGAGAATCTTTCGGAATCTAATTGTAGTTATAGAAGTAGGGTTTCCTCGAAAAAAATACCTTATTTTTATGGTTACGACAATGTGGTTGGAGTTCGGGAGCGGAAAAAGATCAGCTTGCATAGTCCTTTATGGCTCCGATGGGGAACAAATTTGCGAGTAATTACTTCGAGAAATCGTGAAAAGCCCATTGAGGTTCAATACGACCCTTTAAGCACTTCTTCTCAAATTTATGAACATTATCAACTTGGAAGAAATAAAGAAGAATTTTTTTTTGGTATTTACGTTTGTACAACAGTCGGTCGTGTTATTTTCAATCAACAAATAGAAATGATAGCTAATTGACCAAAGTGGGCACTAAAAACTTTGCGAGAAATTTCTTCTAAATCAATGGTGTGACTGTCGAAATCATGAGCATCAGCGTGTAAGTTCCAAATCCAAGTGGTAGTATTGGGAGCTTTAGCTAAAGTCCTTGAAAAATGTCCCGGTTTAGCCCATTTTTCAAAAGAAGTTTTTACAGGATCCCTTCCCACCAAAATCTTGACTTCTGGTTCCGGTGAACAAATAGTCATCGAGGTTCTCCTCTCTTCAGACAAGGCTTAGGAAAAACCCACCAATAATAATTGGTAAACTTCTAAGAGATATATATTATTCAACTTTTTTTTATCCCTCTTTCCAGTTTGTAATTGGAGCAACTATGATATAGAAATTACCTAGGGCAGGTATTCCAATTTATTATGACACATCTTTAAGGTGCTTAATGGACCATTCCCAATCACTCCTTTTATTGGATGAACATATGACATTTTATATTTGTATTCTATTTATTATATTACCAAAATAATATTTGGTTTTTCCATTTGTTGCGATTTCCCCCATTAACAATCAGTATTTTTTATTATTAACAATCAATCTTTTCTATCGATTATTGATAGAACCTGACTAGGGAGGGGAAAATTATTCCGAAAAAAAATAATTTCTTTATTACCCTTTTTTCCCACAAAATAAGAAAATTTAAAGGATTTGCACAATTTATTTCAATCAAAATAATTCTTACTTTATACCTTAGAATGTCCCGTAATTTTTGACCAATTTTGTGCTTCGATATAATTACTTGGAGCAAGTGATATGGCTTGTTTCCGATAATCTACTACTTGATTAAACCAAGCTTCAGATGTTTCAGGATCTCCTTGTTGAATGGCTTGTTCTCCCCGGTCGGAATAGGTTAACTCTTAAGAAGCTCCTTCCCCTTGAACTGTACTTGAGGGTTTCCTACCTCATACAACTCGATTAACTATTTACTTTATCTACTACTTATTTGTTTCATTCAAAAGACATAATAAGAGAGATAGAGTGATTAATATTCAATATTTTATTTATATTTGGTCCCTCTTCTCATTTTATGCATAAATAATTAATGAAATGAGTTTTAAATTCGACTTTAAGTGAAAAATAGAAATTCTATCTTTTCTCCCACCAATAATAAGAAATCCTTATATTTATATAAAGAATCTAAATTCTTCAGATGGTGACTATCTTACCTTTATATAGATTTTTTCAATACTCGATAGTAGGTACTACCAAGTACTTCATCTCTTTAGGATTTGGTGCTACACCGTTGTTTAATAGCTGATCGAGTCAACCTTATTACGTAAGTTGAATTCATATACATAGATAGATTCCCCATCCCTTTTGTGTATTTCCAAGCAAACAGATTCTATCGTATTCAAACTTACCTTCTTAATACTTCTTAGTTTTTTCACCAATACTAGTCATATTCATTAGGGGAAGGGGGATGATAATACAATCAAGTCTGAATATATTTATCTCTAGAAAGAAGAAATATATTCAAACTCTGGATTTTATTCAAGATACAGATATTTTTCCTGCCTCATAATCCGGTGATTAAACCATACTTAGATCATTTTATTGCTCAGATAATTCCATTAGAATTTCCATTCTATCAAATATATCAGAAATCAAACTATTTCGTCTTGTTTGATATATATAAAGAGAGAAGCCATTGTAATTGCTGGAAAAACCAGACCTACTAAAGGCACAAAAATGGAAGGTAAGTAAGAAGTTGTCATAAAAAAATTACCTCTAGTGATATTATTTGTAAAAAAAAAAAGGAGTTATTATAAAACAAAATGAGGAACTTGATTATACCTTCTTTATGGGAAATATGTGAATATACATTTCTTATGATTATATAAATTCCTTCTTTATTTTTTTCTTCATTTATCATAAATGAGTAGTCATGGAGTTATATTAAACGATGTATCGAATCATATTAATATGTAACTTTTTTCCAATATGCATAAATTATAACATATAGAAAGAATGACCAAGAACCAGATTGGAAATACTTTTTTCATTTTCATTAAGAAATTGAAACAAAAAATGAAGGTATTAAAAAAGTACGGGGAAAATTTTATCCGGAAAAGGAATGGTTACATTCCCAGGGGGCTGAACCATAAAGTTCAAATATTTCACTCAGAACGCCTTTTAGAAGGTTACGTGGAACGATCAAATCAAGTAAACCATGATCGAATAGAGATTCAGCAACTTGAAAACCATCAAGTATTTTTTTGACGTAATGTCTGTTCGATCACTCTCTTACCTGCAAATGCAATATATGCTTTGGGTTCGGCAATGGTGATATTCCCTAACATACCAAAACTAGCAGTACTCCGCCTGTTGTAGGATATGTAAAAATAGCTATATATAATAAATTGTTTTGAGCTTGATGAATATGTAAAACGGAAGAAATTTTAGCCATTTGCATTAAACTCAAAGTTCCTTCCTGCATACGTGCTCCTCCAGAGGAACACACAATAATTAACGGCATAGATTTTTTGGTAGTATATTCAACAACACGAGTAATTTTCTCACCCACTACAGAACCCATACTACCTCCCATAAATTGGAAATCCATAACTCCAAGAGCAATAGGAGTCCCATTTAATTTTCTTGTACCCGTTTGAATAGCATTAGTCAAACCCGTTCTTTTTTGATAAAAAATAATACAATTTTTGCACGAATCTTCATCAGAAAATTTGAGAACATCTCGAGCAATCACATCTTCATCCATAGGATGCCAAGTCCCATGATCAATTAAAAGTTCGATTCTTTCTGTACTACTCATTTGCAAATGATATCCACACTCTTCACAAATACGTTTGTTTTGTCTCAAAAATCTAACATAAAGCATGTTCTCGCAATTACCACATCGAGTCCATAATCCTTTAGTAGTATCAATTTTAATATATTTGTCTATTTCTTTCTCATTAAGAATATAACCCTTAGTAGCTTTTTCGATGAGGGCTCCGATTAATCCACCAAATCGGCGTTTGTCTTCAAACCAATTCATCAAAGACATAAACTTCTCCTCCTTATTTTATTTATTCTACGAAGTCACTTATAAATTATGTGGAGTCACCTCTACTTGATCAAAAAACACCAAATTCAATTTTTTAAACTACTTTTAATGATTTTTCAAATTGGGTTAGACTCTCTAGTTTGTGGCCAGTTCTCTATGGTACTAGTTGTTGTTTCATCGAATTTGCCTCATTGATTGGTTCACGATTCGACTTCGATTGTTACGGTTTAGTACCTAGATCCAGTCCTAGACAAGCTGACCTTATAATAACGGTTGGCACCGTAACCATGAAAATGGCTCCGTCTTTGGTGAGGTTGTATGAGCAAATGCCTGAGCCTAAATATGTAATTGCTATGGGAGCATGTACCATTACAGGAGGTATGTTTAGTACAAATTCTTACAGTACCGTTCGTGGAGTAGATAAATTAATTCCTGTAGATATTTATCTACCCGGTTGTCCACCGAAACCAGAAGCTATTATAGATGCTATAACAAAACTTCGTAAAAAAGTAGCTCAAGAAACATATGGAGATAAAACCAAGTTTCAACGAGGGAATAGGTATTCAACCTTGAAACATTAGTTTCATTCTGAACCTACTATTCACACTGGGCAATATAATGAACGGTTGAATAATCAATTTTATAAGTATCAACTCAATTCTACTTTGGGAATACCTTTCCAAATAATTGAGAAAGAGAAAGGTTTGATATCTTCTCAGAAAAACAAAAATGAAAGAGGAAAGGATATTCAAAAAAAGGAGGAGGGAAAATAGGAAAATTAAATATGTTAGATACTTCTACGAAAGATACTGATGAGATACATGGCCGATTATCTATTTGGCTAGCAAAGAAGAAATTAGCCCATAGACCTTTGGGTTTTGATTATCAGGGCGTAGAAACCTTACAAATTAGATCCAAAGATTGGCTTTCCATAGTTGTGGCTTTATATGTTTATGGGTTCAATTACCTCCGTTCTCAATGTGCCTATGATGTAGCGTCAGGGGGGCTTTTGGCTAGTGTGTATCACTTCACGAAAGTACAAGACGACGCAGATCAACCTGAAGAAGTCTGTATAAAAGTTTTTGTATCGAGGCAAAATCCCCAAATTTCGTCTATTTTTTGGATTTGGAAAAGTGCCGATTTTCGAGAACGAGAATCTTATGATATGTTGGGAATTACTCATGAAAGTCATCCACGTCTTAAACGTATATTAATGCCCGATAGTTGGATTGTTTGGCCCTTACGTAAAGATTATATCGTACCTGATTTTTATGAACTGCAAGATGCTTATTAATAAAAGTATTATTCGTACTTCTGTAAGATAAATTCCGTGACGCTCTTATTTATCAGGTTCGATGGATTTTACCTATCTATGGAAAAGTTTCGAAAATACATAAATAAAGAATATTTATGTATCTTGGATTAAGCAAAACTATTCATTACATAAACATAAAGATATGTAAAGTAAATGGTAATATCTCAATTTCAATTGGGAATAATTGACACCGATTTATTTTGATAATTTTCTCAGTTCATAAGCCAATTCGACATTCGCTCGAGAAGTTCGTCGGGATCGAGATACGATAAAAATAAATAAGAAGATGCAATGAAGAAAAAAACTAAAAACGCGAAAATTTGTTGAAAATGAACTTTCTAGCTTTGTATACGAATGAACAAATATACAAATATTTTAAAGATTTTTTAATCGTTTCATCGCGTATGCGTCATCTACCGTCGAGTATGCCAAGAACCATATTTGAACTGGTGACATAAGGATTTTCAGTCCTCTACTCTACCAACTGAACTATCCCGGCTTCTGTCATTCGAATTACTCCGATATAACATAAAATGGTAGAAATATTCCATTCTTATTCTACTGGTGGTGTAATCGGAGTATAAGAAAAGGAAAAAGAAGGAGAGCAAGTAGTAATAAAAATACCTCCTTATTTATCGGATGATCCCTTACTGACTAATAAAATGAATTTCATTTTATTTCTGGGGGTAGAGGGACTCGAACCCTCATGGTCTACTATAAAGCCAATGGATTTTCTTTTTATTACGATTTACATCGTTGTTGGAATGAACATGTAAAACTGGACTCTATTATCCTCATTCAATCACTTGATAGATCAATTCGTGGTAGGATTCTTCGTTTGGATGGATAAATAGAAGTAATAATTTTATTTTATGTTTTTTGTTGAATAAATCATAAATCCATCTCCGAGATTTCTATCTAGTGAATCTATTTCAATATATATATATATATATTTGTTTATATGGATAAATAAATGTATAACATCTAAAGTCAAAGTAATATTTCTCGTTCGGATAACTTCCATCGAGTCTCTGCACCTATCCCATTTATGTTATGAAAACAAGATTTGGCTCAGGATCGCCTATTTCTTCTTCAACCTAGGTTTCCCTGAATCTGAAAGCTAGCACTTGGTAAGTTTTTCTACCAAGGCTCAATTGAATTAAGTTCGTAGCGTCTACCAATTCCGCCATCCCCCCCCCCCCCCCCCCTTCTTCTTCTTTTTTCGGAAGGAAAAAGCATTTCATTCTTTGCTTTGATTGATCCCATGGACTAAATCAATAAATTTTTTTGAATTTGTTTCATTTCTTACTACTATAATTGATTATAATCATTTGCGAGTTCCTACGCAATACTCTTTGATTTCATATATTGAAGAATTTCTTTTTTTTATAAACCTTACGTAACTTAATCTATTTCCGCTGTAAGATTGCTTACTTTTTGAATGAAATAATTTAATCGATTATTGCGTCATCAAACCATTTCCAATATAATACTAATAATTACCAAAAAGATTTTGATTTGATTTGTTATGATTTGTTTGGCCAAAATTTTAAATATTTTAAAAACCTTGGCTAAACAAAAAAGTGGTTAAACTTTGGCAATTTTTTAAAAAATTAAATAAACCCTAGTTAAACTAAAAAGTGATTAAAATTTAGTTAATTTCTAAAATGGTTGAACTTTAGCTAAATTATAAAGTGGCTAAATTTTATGTAAAATAAAAGAATTAATTAAACTTTAGCTAAATTAAAATTTTATTAAACCATGGCAAAAATTTGGCTAAACAAAGATTGATCAATGCTATACCTAAACCTAAGCCACATGGCACCTAAACCACACCATCTAGCATTTAGTTAAATTAAGTAGAATACATAAAAATACATAAATTATAAATATATTTTTATAATGTATGTATAATACACAACTAATATGCCATAAGTACAAACTAAAAATGATTATAATACACTTATAAAAACCTACCCCAATTATACTTTTAATAGGGTCCATTCACAATTGGGGTACAAAAAAGGAGTGTCTAACTAAAAAAGGAATGCAAAGGACAACTTTGGATTTTTTTTGTATCTTACATTATTATAATTGTAGTGGATTGTTGTATGCCAATAGATAAAATGAAGTCTTTTTAAATTAATAAAATAATTTTAAAATAATTTGGATACTATGTTAATGTCCTTTTGAGTCCTATAAATTAAAGGAATCAAATGTCTAAAATACGTTTTTAAAAAAGTAATCAAAAGGAAGTCATAAAATCATTCAATTGATTTCAAATTTTTTGGACAACAAAAACATGCCCCTTTCTATGAAAATACATGTTCATTGGATGAACATGATGAAAAACCAAATCATTCAAAAATTTCAAAGCCTTGAAATTTTGAAAGAAAAAGCTACAAGGCAAAGGACTCATTTAAAAACCACTTATAAAAAATTATGTTCAATGGGTTCAAAATGTTTAGCTTTAGATGTAGGTCACATGTGAAGGAAATAAACATGTTAAAAAACATGTTTGGTTGTCCATTGAAACTCATTTTGGGATTTTTTGGATTTCTAGCATTAAACTAAAATATTCATACATGATTATGTATGATTGTGAAAAATCACCATTAACACATGAATTATCTTAAATTTGACTACACAAAAATCTAGTTTCTTTTATATTTAGTAATTGGTATTGGCAAAGCCTGCTTAGCTCAGAGGTCAGAGCATCGCACTTGTAATGCGATGGTCATCGATTCGACTCTGATATCGGGCTTCCTTGTTCATCTCTCATTATTTTCTCTCAATAATTATTATTTTCTATCAATAATCATTACTTTCCATCAATAAGTTGATGATTACTCTATCGATAAATAATGAAAAGTAGGGGACTAATTCTTATCATTAGAAATCTTATCAATAGATATAAATAGGAACCACAAAGAAAGAATCATAAATTTTTATTACAAAAAAAAAATACCGTTTTTTTTGTTCCGTCCCCCATCCCTTATGTTATGATATTTTTCAACTAGGAAAAATAGATTAACAAATCCAAATGGAGAGATTCCCTTTTTGGATGGTAATTTCATCCGATAAAATCTTAATTAAGAAAGATTCGTTTGTTCACATATGAGAAAAATAAAAAAGAATATCCTTTCATTTCTACCGCTTGCTTTTTTTACTATTTCTTGCAAAATAAGGAGTCTCTATGTCCCGTTATTGAGGACCTCATGTAAGAATATTACGTCGTCTCGGAGTTTTGCCGGGGCTGACTAGTAAGAAACCCCAGTCAAAGTCTAGTTATATCAACCAACCCATATCTAATAAAAAAGTTTCTCAGTATCGTATTCGTTTGGAAGAAAAACAAAAATTGCGTTTTCATTATGGAATAACGGAACGACAATTACTTAAATATGTTCGTATTGCTAGAAGAGCAAAAGGATCTACAGATCAAGTTTTGTTACAATTGCTTGAAATATGCCTAGATAATGTGATCTTTCGATTAGGTATGGCTCCCACTATTCCCGGAGCAAGACAATTGGTAAATCATTGACATATATTAGTAAATATACCGAATTATCGCTGTAAACCCCAAGATATGATTACTATAAAGGATCGGCAAAAATCTCAAGCTATAATTACGAGAAGTATGGATTATACCTGGGGTTATAAAACACCAAATCATTTGACTCTTGACTCTTCACAAAAAAAAGGATCGATTAATCAAATAATAGATCACGAATCGATCAGTTTAAAAATAAATGAATTATTAGTTGTAGAATACTACTCTCGCCAAGCTTAAATTAGATTGGAGAAAAAAATGCCTAAATATTCTTTATTTTTTTTACTAGACGAATAGACGGATCGAAATATTATATTTCGTCAAATTAAAAAAAAAGAATCCCGATTTTTTTTGTTGATCACCAATCAAAATTTTATGCTTGCTCCTCCCTATATATTTAGGTCAGGGAAGTAGTTCGAATATGATAAATTAAAAAAACATATATTTATTTATCTATATCTCCCTATACTGATCTTATGTTGTTAAAGTCAAATAAAACCAAACTAAGAATATTACTAATTAATAATATTACTAATTACGTATTGTGATAGCGGTATAAGAAAAAAAAATACGGAAAGAAAGGGATTTGAACCCCCGGTAAACAAAAGCCTACATAGCATTTCCAATGTTACGCCTTAGACCACTCGGCCATCTTTCCTACGGTACTTTCCAATTTTAGTCTACAAGTCTATGGAATAGCAAGCAAGTCTTTCTCTATTTATTATTGATACTGGGATATAACTAATTTGAATTGATCGTGTGAGGTACCTTGCCTTTTCCTTTGCTTAACTAAATGGATAGAGCAATAAAATTTTCTTTAAATATTCATTCTATCTCATTTTTAACGATTCGATTGAGACTATCTCGATTGGGGGTAAAAACTCGATCATAATAAATCGAATTATGTATGAGTTTCTTCTATTTCCTCGATTGGTAATACTTAATAAATAGAAATATGAGAAAGTTTTATTTTATTATTACTTGAATAATTTCAAATCTTTCCGTCGGATCAAGGAGTAATTACTAAACAAGTTATATAGAATCAGACTATCTCTCTCTTTTCTAGTTTTTATTATTGGTCCTCAATTGATTGAACCGTTTGGATTGAATTGTTTGGTTGGATACAAAACAAATAGAATATATATATATATATATGTAATGAAGTAACCCATCCTCTATGATGGAATCTATCATAGATGGAAATAAAATAGAAATATTATTTTTTTCCTACAAAATTATTTAATGGATTTATTCCCAAAAACGGGAATAGTAATAAATCAAAAGAATTGTAACTGACTATGCCTAGGTCTCAGAGAAATGATAATTTTATTGATAAAACTTTCACAATTGTTGCAGATATTCTATTGCGGATAATCCCGACCACTCAAAGGGAAAGATAAGCTTTTACTTATTACAGAGATGGTGCGGTTTGATTTTTAAACCCCAAAACGACTGAATGTGGAATAAAACATGATAATACTTGACTTATTGCGTGAAACTTACACTTAGTGAAGGTAAGTTTCTAACAAGAGAGAATAATTCCTTCTGTCGTGTACCCTCGATTGATGTAACCTTGGATACTTTTCTCTTTTATGAATTAAGGGATTAAGCAAGAGGTTTAAGCTATAAGAAACTCTTTCTTTGTTCTAGTCCTTTCTATAAGCATACAGAGTGGGAAGAACACCACGTGTAGGAATCGACAACACAAAAACTTCGTCAGATTTCAATTTTAAAAGCATCATGCCCTGGTAATTACTAATAATAAATATATGGTTACTGTGAGCCATGGATTATAGCTCAACAATTAGTTAAGCTTTAGTTCCTTAAATTTCCTTAGTACTAATGATTTGAATGTTTATAAACCTGCAAGTAGTGATTATTAAAAAGTTGAATTGGTTTTTGTGATATTTCTAGGCGTAGAATAATTCTTTATTTCAGTTGATGTAACGCTTAATTAGTTTAGGACCTAGTAACCTTTAAAGGTACTTTATCCTTTTTAGTTTGTAGAGAAGGGGAAAGGGATGTAGAATTAGATGTGATTTATTAATATATAGGGAATACAAGCCCATAATTAACAATATTTCACATAACAAGGTTGAGTTAGTCTGTAGAATGATCTTCAAGCACTAATGATGTACTTGTAGGATTTTTAGGATGTAGTCCTAATACATCTTTATTTAGTTTCACTTCTACCAGACTTTGAAATAGAATCAAAATCAAACTTAAATAGGAACAGTTCCGCCTAAGTAGCCTCAAGTGAATTACAACTGAAGAACTAACTAAAAGGATAGATCATAGTTGTAGAAATTCTAGGATGCGACGAATGGTGCGAGCGAGGTACTCTGCTCGATGCTCCAGGGGAAGAGGGTTGATCGAGCCTCGCAACCAACAATAATGGCCGTCACCGGGAACCCACGTTCGACAATGGAGACGGACATCATCATCTTCGCACTGGCACTCTTCAAACCTTTCTAGCGCGGCTCCACGAGCAGGAACAAACTCTAGGTAAATTGCTAAGGCGTGTGGGTGAGGAGACAGTCGACGATCCCATACTGAACGAGCAACTCGAGTGCGCACCACTCTCCTGGGCGGTTCTTCTTCGCGCGGCCGTTGTGAAACATCCAAGTCGAGCAGTACTTCTTCAAGCTCTTCTTGTTATACGGGTGCGGCCGGAGGATTTGAAGGCATAGCGACATCATCCGCCATGACTCGTGCTCACCTGCATCAACAAAACCAAGAGGGTACGAGAAACAATGCGATACTTGCATTCGAAAGGGTGAAGGCTTTTTATTTAACAAATTAGGGTAGGCGAAGGTGTGGAAATGACGGTGGAACCTCATGAAAATTCGAACATCCTAGATCTAAAGGTTTCGTCAAACCCTAATTTCGACGATGGATCTAGAAGTATGTGAGAGTTTGTGTAATGCAAATTGTAAGTCTAATTTACTATGTATTACGTAGTTAATTAGTGCATAGTAAAATAAATAGGAAATATCAAAGGAGTAAAGGGTACACAAAAATGTTACTTCAACCATAAAATTAGTCAAGTAAGAACTCAAGGATTTTTTCCTTGTTACTATTGACAAATGATCCTAATAGTTAGTTACTTGAAGTATTTAGGATGAAAAAGGGGGATGTGAAGGTCAACGGACGGAAAATATAAGATCAAGCTCAAGAGGCCTCATCAAGATGTCCAAGATAAGGGGGAGGATGGATCCTCGAATCCCATTAGTCATGAGGATTGTCATCCTCTTTGATTGGAGGATGGAATTTCTCTTGTGGTTCATTGGGCCCAAGGATTCTCATCCTAATTTCAATTGGATGGCAATTCATTCTCACAATCTCATTGGCCCTTGAAGGATGAGGAAGCCATTTGATTGGTGTAAAAGGATTTCGAAGATCTCATTGGACAAGGGAAACAAGCTCAAGGGGTCATGGAGGCTCACCAAGGAAGGGGGCATTGTGTGCATGTGGAAAAACAAGAAGGAGGAGGAGGAGGAGTGTAAGGAAGAATGGTTGTTAGTTCTTATGTGTGCAAGAATCAAGCATGGAGGGAATGTGTGCAAGAATCAAGCATAGGAAGAGTGTGTGTAAGAATTAGGCATGAAAAGAACTTGTGTAGCAAATACTTGTTGCGAAGCCTCTGGACTTCTGGTTGATTAATTGTTTCTCTCAAATCCACTGTTGGATTTGCGTCAAAATTATATCAGTCTTAGTTTGGAAGGTGTACAAGGTCTTCCCCAAAATTCAGCTCGATTGGGCTTTCTGTGAGGGAGTTGCAGGTGTTGGAAGTAGAGGGTGTTGAAGAGGGTTTCATGAAAGGATTTCCATGGTGAAGCCTCTGGACTTTTGGTTGATTAATTGTTCCTCTCAAATCCACCGTTGGATTTTCTTCAAAATTAAATCAGTTTAAGTTTAAAAACTTTAGGAGCTTCTCTCCAAGTTTTAGCTTGATCGGTTTTGTTGTGGGGGAGTTGCAGGTGTTGGAAGTAGAGGGTGTTGAAGAGGGTTTCATGGAAGGATTTCCATGGTGAAGCCTCTGGACTTTTGGTTGATTAATTGTTTCTCTCAAATCCACCATTGGATTTGCTTCAAAATTAAGTCAGTTTTAGTTTAAAAGCTGTAAAAGCTTGTCTTCAAATTTCAGCTTGATCGGTTTTGTTGTGAGGGAGTTGCAGGTGTTGGAAGTAGAAGAGGTTGAGATGGTTGTTTTGTTTTCCTCAATCAAAGCAAGTAGTTTTAGTTTCGGGCTTAACTTTGGACAAAGACATAAAATAAAATAAAAAAACTCATGAGATTTGCACACAACGCGTTAGATCATTAGTGAATTCATTACATACTTTGAACCACTTACTTGTTAGACTACAACTACATAGTAGTTCCACTTCCGACCGGTTTTTATGTGAGTGCATATCTTAATGGTTAAGGTGTGTAAATAATGCTCACAGTTACGACGACAAAATTCCATCTCATTTGTATTTTGGGTACCCATACAACCATCGGAGATTGTCGGGGTGGCTAATCCCTACGAAATACGGAGTGTTAGGAACAAATAAATTTATGGAGTTTGTACTTCTAAAAATTTGAACATCTTTTTAAAAGATATTCTTCGTAAGAAGGATGGCTAGACATTTTTTGGGAAGACACTAGCCCCTGGTAGTTATCACATTGGATAAAATTTCTCCCCCTCATAAATGATCTAGATTATTCCCCCTAGAAACTATTTAGGAGAAGCTGTATGAGGTGGAAATCTCACGTACGGTTTTGAAACGGAGCTCATTTTCATTTCAAAATAGATGGACGACCGCAACGGATGTCAACCCAATCTGAAGGGGAATATGCGGAAGCCTTGCAAAATTATTACGAAGCTATGCACTTAGAAATTGATCCCTACGATTGGAGTTATATACCATACAATATAAGTCTTATCCACACAAGTAATGGGGAACATGCAAAAGCTTTGGAATACTACTTCCAGGCATTAGAGCGAAATCCATCCTTGCCATAAGCTTTTAATAATATGGCTGTGATCTATCACTACGTGTGGCTATCTATACTATAGATTTTATTAGTCGGAAACTACCATAAATAATGGAATCGGAGGCTTTCTACATATGGTTCCTTAACAGTTGTAACAACGAAAAACTCCATTGGAGTCCAAACATGAAGAAATAATTAAAGCCTGTGTACTCTATGGATAATAGAATTCAATTTACGATAAAGGCACCGTAAAGATCAATTATTGAAAGTTTGGGCTAATATGACTACGATAGAATCTGTTTGCTTGGAAATACACAAAAGGGATGGGGAATCTATCTATGTATATGAATTCAACTTACATAATAAGGTTGACTCGATCAGCTATTAAACAGCGATGTAGCACCAAATCCTAAAGAGATGAAGTACTTGGTAGTACCTACTACCGAGTATTGAAAAAATCTATATAAAGGTAAGATAGTCACCATCCGAAGAATTTAGATTCTTTATATAAATATAAGGATTTGTTATTATTGGTGGGAGAAAAGATAAAATTTCTATTTTTCACTTTAAGTTGAATTTAAAACTCATTTCATTAATTATTTATGCATAAAATGAGAAGAGGGACCAAATATTAATAAAATATTGAATATTAATCACTCTATAACCAAAAAAGAGAGGGTACGTAGAACACACAGCAACATCTACTGTCGCCAACGAACCTTGTCGTCTGAACTCTACTGATCTTCCCTTACTCACATAGAACTTCAATCCTTCCCATACTCTGTCTACTGACCAGCTCTCCCTCTACACCTCACAGATCGAAGATGTACAAACACAACAACATGACCGACCTCAGGGACCCTTCTTCTACCTTGCCCATTCACACAGGTATCAAGCAAAGAAGCTTTCCATTTTTCATCCATAGAACTATGTACAATCCCGAAAGCACAAGTTTTTTTGACATTAGAAGATTCACAAAACAACAGCTCAGTGCTGTCCTAACTTGCTCTCCTTTTCTCTCTAGTTCTTCTGCAGCAGCAACAATCTGACTGACTACCAGGCGCAGCGGAAATTCAGGCGTTCAGCCAAAGTCACCTAGCTACAGAGCTCTTCACCATCACTATCTCCATCCCACTACCAAACTTCTACATCTCCAGCTCCTAAAGATCCACACACCTCCCAAAATTATCCTGCCAACCTAATTCTAGCTTCCTAATCTTTCTTCTCTAACACCAACAAAACTTTCTGTCTCACCCTCTCCCACACACATCTCCGAATGCCCTCAGTCTATCTCCTCTCAAAACCCAAAACTCTCTCCTCCTTTCCGAGCTAATCCTTCCAGTGCAAAACCAAAAAGATCCACACATCACCTCCCAGTCGCACCTAACATTCCCCGAATTCCGTTGGCTTCCTTCAGAAGCTTTCCCAATCCTCCATTCGTTCCGTCCAATCCGGCTTTCCACCGTTCGCCATCGTCGCCCGTCCTCCTTCATCAATTTGGCTCCATCCACATTCATCATAACCAGCCGCCATCTCCCAAGTACCTTAAAGCACACAAAGCTAGAGAGAAAACAACCATGCACTCCATGCAGTAGTAATGGGGCGCCGTAAAACAAAGCGGCTAAATTAATCAGACCTAAATCCCAAAATCAGACTAGCATTCACACTGGGCTGGCAACCCACTTTCGTATTACAACTCTATCTCTCTTATTCTGTCTTTTGAATGAAATAAATAAGTAGTAGATAAAGTAAATAGTTAATCGAGCTGTATGAGGTAGGAAACCCTCAAGTACAGTTCAAGGGGAAGGAGCTTCTTTAGAGTTAACCTATTCCAACCGGGGAGAACAAGCCATTCAACAAGGAGATCCTGAAACATCCAAAGCTTGGTTTAATCAAGCAGCAGATTATCGAAAACAAGCCATATCACTTGCTCCAAGTAATTATATCGAAGCACAAAATTGGTCAAAAATTACAAGACGTTCTAAGGTATAAAGTAAGAATTATTTTGATTGAAATAAATTGTGCAAATCCTTTAAATTTTATTATTTTGTGGGAAAAAGGGGTATTAAAGAATTTTTTTTTTTCGAAATGATTTTCCCCTCCCTAGTCAGGTTCTATCAATAATCGATAGAAAAGATTGATTGCTAATAAAAAAAATACTGATTGTTAATGGGGGAAATCGCAACAAATGGAAAAACCAAATATTATTTTGGTAATATAATAAATATAATACGAATATAAAATGTCATATATTCATCCAATAAAAGGAGTGACTAGGAATGGTCCATTAAGCACCTTAAAGATGTGTCATAATAAATTGGAATACCTGCCCTAGGTAATTTCTGTATCATAGTTGCTCCAGTTACAAACTGAAAAAGAGGGATAAAAAAAAGTTGAATAATCTACATCTCTCAAAAGTTTACCAATTATTATTAGTGGGTTTTTCCTAAGCCTCGTCTAAAGAGAGGAGAACCTCGATGACTATTCGTTCACCGGAACTAGAAGTCAAGATTTTGGTGGAAAGGGATCCTGTAAAAACTTCTTTTGAAAAATGGGCTAAACCGGGACATTTTTCAAGGACTTTAGCTAAAGGTCCCAATACTACCACTTGGATTTGGAACTTACACGCTGATGCTCATGATTTTGACAGTCACACCATTGATTTAGAAGAAATTTCTCGCAAAGTTTTTAGTGCCCACTTTGGTCAATTAGCTATCATTTTTATTTGGCTGAGCGGTATGTACTTCCATGGAGCTCGTTTTTCAAACTATGAAGCATGGCTGAGTGATCCTACTCACATTAAACCCAGTGCTCAAGTTGTTTGGCCAATAGTGGGTCAAGAGATTTTAAATGGAGATGTAGGCGGAGGCTTTCAGGGAATACTAATAACCTTTGACTTTTTTCAACTTTGGCGAGTATCTGGAATAACTAGTGAGTTACAACTTTATTCTACTACAATCGGTGGATTAATTTTTGCAGCGCTAATGCTTTTTGTTGGGTGGTTCCATTACCATAAGGTTGCTCCAAAATTGGCCTGGTTTCAAAATGTGGAATCTATGTTGAACCATCACTTGGTAGGACTATTAGGACTAGGCTCTTTATCTTGGGCAGGGCATCAAGTGCATGTTTCTTTACCTATTAATCAACTTTTAGATGCTGGGGTAGATCCTAAGAAAATACCGCTTCCTCATGAATTTATTCTAAATTGTGATCTTCTGGCTAGTCTTTTCATGACATGCATCCACCATGGAAGTATATGGCAATATTTCAATGGAATGTTGATCCTAGGAATTTGGTTGAGATGTAACCATCTTTGACACCTCTTCATCTTTCTGTATCTTGTTGTGAGAAGCACCTCTTTGTTCCACTGCTTCTATCAACAAATATGCTTACTCATGCACATGCTCTTTTTCCATAGGCAAAATTTCCACATGTGACAATGTTACGACCAAATCAATGCCTCCAAATGGAATTGATGGCACTTGAAGTGTCCTCTTCATTATTTTATTAGGGTGTTGAAAAAAAACGATTGGTTCCTCTTCATCTTCCTCTATATATTGTAATGCAACATAATGTTTTGCTACAAGACTAAGGGTAGGTCTGGTTAAATTATTTCTTACCTTTCTTCCGAATTGCAATCATTTTTTTATACCATTGTACTTTGAACCATTTAGGCTAATTGACCATGCCTTTCTCGATGGCACTAACTTCAAATAGTAGGGTTCCTTAGATGTAATGATTACCTTGTTGAAATGTTGTAGCCTTTGCCAATGCTGTTAGTTGCATTTGCATTTGACGCGCTCCTAAGTCACGGGGTGAAACCCACTTGAGGGTTTCACTTTGTCAAGTTGCGGAAAGTTGAGACTTAGAGGCACGCTCCCGACTTCCAACACTAGAAAGGGGTAGAGGGTCATGTTGGGAGCCCCGGGATTAGACTAGGAAGAGGGACTAGCTTATGTTGTGTGAAATCTGCATCCAAAAACCAACCAAAAGAGGTTAGTTAGCATTCGGGAACACCCTTGGGTGTTGGGACAAGGCATCCAAGTTTTTCTAAGGGATTAACCCCATTTTTAACTCTAAATTGGTCAGAATACTCAAATTTTTTAACCTTCCGTGGGGGATTAAATCCAGTTACAGGAGGTTTATGGTTAACTGATACGGCACATCATCATTTAGCTATTGCAGTTCTTTTTTAAGTAGCTGGTCATATGTATAGAACTAACTTCGAAATTGGCCATAGTATCAAAGAAATTCTAGAGCCTAACAAAGGGCCTTTTACATGTGAAGGCCATAAAGGTCTTTATGAGATTCTAACTAATTCGTGGCACGCCCAATTAGCCCTTAACCTAGCTCTGCTAGGTTCTCTAACTATCGTGGTAGTTCATCACATGTATTCTATGCCTCCTTATCCATATCTAGCTATTGATTATGGTACCCAACTCTCTTTATTTACACATCACATGTGGATCGGTGGTTTTCTCGTAGTTGGAACTACTGCACATGCTGTTATTTTTCTGGCGAGAGATTATGATCCAACAACTCAATATAACAATTTATTAGATCGTGTCCTTCGACACTATGATGCAATAATATCGCATCTGAACTGGGCTTGTATCTTTTTAGGTTTTCATAGTTTTGGTTTATACATTCATAATGATACCATGAGTGCTTTGGGACGCCCCCAAGATATGTTTTCAGATACTGCTATACAATTACAACATGTTTTTGCCCAATGGATACAAAATACCCATGCTTTAGCACCTGGTTTAACAGCTCCCAATGCAACAGCAAGCACCAGTTTAACCTGGGGTGGTGGTGATCTAGTCGCAGTCGGTGGCAAAATGGCTTTATTACCAATTCCATTAAGAACGGCAGACTTTCTAGTACATCATATTCATGCCTTTACTATCCATGTCATTGTTTTGATACTATTCAAGGGTGTTTTATTTGCTCGTAGTTCCCACCTAATACCTGATAAAGCTAATCTCGATTTTTGATTCCCATGTGATGGACCCGGAAGAGGAGGGACGTGTCAAGTGTCTCCTTGGGATCATGTTTTCCTGGGTTTATTTTGGATGTACAATGCAATTTTGATAGTCATTTTTCATTTTAGCTGGAAAATGCAATCTGATGTTTGGGGTAGCATAAGTGATCAAGGAGTGGTAACTCACATTACAAGAGGTAACTTTGCACAAAGTTCAATTACCATTAATGGATGGCTCCGTGACTTTCTATGGGCACAAGCGTTTCAAGTAATACAATCTTATGGTTCATCATTATCTGCATATGGCCTCTTGTTTTTGGGTGTTCATTTTGTCTGGGCTTTCAGTTTAATGTTTCTATTTAGTGGCCGTGGATATTGGCAAGAACTTATCGAGTCTATTATTTGGGCTCATAACAAACTAAGAGTTGCTCCTGCTATCCAGCCTAGAGCCTTAAGTATCATATAAGGCCGTGCTGTAGGTGTAGTTCATTATCTTCTAGGTGGGATTGCCACAACATGGGCATTCTTCCTAGCAAGAATTATTGCAGTAGGATAATGGCTAGGAGGATTTGAAAAGCACTATGGCATCAAGATTTCCAAAATTTAGCCAGGGCCTATCTCAAGACCCAACTACTCGTCGTATTTGGTTTGGTATCGCTACCGCACATGACTTTGAACGTCACGATGATATAACCGAATAACATCTTTATCAAAAGATTTTTGCTTCTCATTTCGGTCAGTTAGCCATTATTTTCCTATGGACTTCCGGTAATTTATTCCATGTGGCTTGGCAGGGTAATTTCGAAGCATGGGTACAAGATCCTTTACATGTAAGGCCTATTGCTCATGCAATTTGGGATCCCCATTTTGGTCAACCCATTGTAGAAGCTTTTACTCGAGGTGGAGCTTCGGGTCCAATTAATATAGCTTATTCTAGTGTATATCAATGGTGGTATACAATTGGTTTGCGCAACAATCAAGATCTTTATACTGGAGCTTTTTTTCTATTGTTTCTCTCCGCTATTTTTCTAATCACGGGTTGGTTACATCTATAACCTAAATGGAAACCAAGTATTTCATGGTTCAAAAATGTTGAATCTCAACTCAATCATCATTTGTCAGGACTTATTGGAGTCAGTTCCCTAGCTTGGACGGGACATTTAGTCCATGTGGCTATCCCCGAATCAAGAGGTGAACATGTAAGATGGGGTAATCTACTAACGGCATTATCACATCCCTAAGGTTTAGGACCCTTTTTTGCAGGTCAGTGGAATATTTATGCCCATAATGCTGACTCAAATAATCATTTATTTGGTACTTCTCAAGGATCAGGTACTGTTATTTTAACTTTCCTCGGAGGTTTTCATCCACAGACCCAAAGTCTATGGTTGATTGATATAGCTCATCATCATTTAGCTATTGCAGTTGTTTTTATCATCGTCGGTCATATGTATAGAACCAACTTTGGAATTGGCCATAGTATCAAAGAAATTTTGGAAGCACATACTCCTCCAAGGGGCTGATTGGGCTGCGGACATAAGGGTCTTTATGACACAATTAATAATTATCTTCATTTCCAATTGGGTCTTGCTCTAGCCTCTTTAGGAGTTATTACTTCTCTAGTAGCTCAACATATGTATTCTCTACCCCCCTATGCATTTCTAGCACAAGATTTTACTACTCAAGTTGCGTTATATACTCATCATCAATATATTGTTGGATTTATAATGACAGGTGCTTTTGCTCATGGAGCTATTTTCTTCATTAGGGATTATAATCCGGAACAAAATAAAAATAATGTATTGGCAAGAATATTAGAGCACAAGGAAGCTATTATATCACATCTAAGTTGGGCGAGTTTATTCCTAGGTTTCCATACCTTGGGACTTTACGTTCATAATGATGTTATGCTTGCTTTCAGTACTCCAGAAAAACAAATTTTGATCGAACCTGTATTTGCTCAATGGATCCAATCTGCTCATGGTAAAGCTTTATACGGTTTCGACGTGCTCATATCTTCAACAGACAACCCAGCTTTTAATGTTGGTCAAAGTCTTTGGTTTCGCGCCATCACCATCCTCAAACAAATTATTTTCTGTGGTAGCATCGTGAATAGCACATAGAAGAGCAGCTCCTAATACTCCAACAACTCCCATCATATGAAATGGGTTTAAAGTCCAATTATGAAAACCTTGAAAAAAAAGTATGAATCGGAAAATAGTTGCTACACCGAAGCTGGGCGCAAAATCCAACCAGATTAACCTAGAGGATAAATCAAAAATACAAAAACAAAAACAATAATTGGAGCAGAAAAAGCAATTGCATTATAAGGACGTAATTGTACAAATCAAGCAAGTTCAAATTGACGTAACATGAAGCCTATCAAAGCAAAAGCTTCGTGAAGAGCGACGAAGGTCCATAAACCTCCTAATTGACACCAACGGGTAAAATCTCCTTGTGCTTCAGGACCCCATAGAAGTAGCAAAAAATGTGCTAAACTATTAGCAGGGGTCGAAACCGCAGCAATTAAGAAGTTACAACCTTCTAGATAAGAACTAGCCAACCCATGAGTATACCATGAAGTCACAAAAGTTGTACATGTGAACCACCCACCTAGTGAGAAATAGGCACAGGGAAAAAGCAATAGGCCAGACCAACCTACAAATATGAAACGGTCTCTTCTTAGCCAGTCATCCATACTATCGAATAAACCCTTCGGTTCTTTAGAAGACTTTCCAATGGCTATAGTCATAGTGATTCTCCCATTCAACTACTTTAATCATTCCTTTTTAAGCACCTCGAATACGATATAAAATTCCAATAATTGATGGATTATTCCCTAACGAACCCTTCTATTTCTTTTTTTCTTTTTCTTTTTCCAGACTGGCCGGACTGGATTGATTAACCAAATAAATTATTATATTTACTTCCTTTCTGGAAAATATAACACAAAAATTTTGTTTCATTATTTCATCCCATAATAGACTCAAATAATTAAAAAATATTTAGAAGGTAGGTAAGCTTTTCTTTTCTTTTTATTTATTTTCTTTCATGTCCCTTTGATTCAATGGATATATTCACTCATTTTTATCTTCGGTATACCGGATTTAGTATGCATATGTTTCTATCCGACTTCTGATGGAGTAAAAAGTACATCTAAATGAAATACGGTTCCTACTCTAATAAAAAAGAAATAAAACTATTTTATAATGTATTGGAATTTCACTATTTCCCAAAAAGATATCTCTTCCATAATATTTGTTCCATTAATTAATTGGAAATGAATGACTCAACAACTTAGTCCAATCATTAAAAAATATTCTGTAAAAATTCTTACGTAGCAATCGATCGAACATGTTCGTTTGATATATAGAATAAATAAATGAATAATTTGTATTACTACTTCTATTGAAATCCATTATAAAAGTAGCCAAATTCTCGATAAATAGTAGCATCAGGTTTACTAACAAATAAAATATTTTATTTCATTTTTGTGTCTCAAACGTACGATCTCGAACGTACAAAAAAATGATAATATGTTTCTTCTTTGTCCGTACCCCCCTCCCCCTTAAATTTCCATTATGACTCAATTGATACGATATAGGGAATAATAACATACGTAAGGAATAATAAGTCTATTTCTTTTTCTTATATTTCTTTTTCTTATTTGAAAGGTTTAATCATCTCTATTTTATTACGTATCTATTTCTTTTACTTATTCGAAGAAATAATAAGAGCCTCTTATCGGATTTGAACCGATGACTTACGCCTTACCATGGCGTTACTCTACCACTGAGTTAAAGGGGCGAGTAATCGAATAAACTACTGAAGAAACAAATTTATATATAGTGTGTAATAAGAATAATATCGTTGTCAACCCAATCTAAATAAATTTATATGAAACCGGAAATTCCAATTTTATATATTTCTGTTTGGTTCTCTCCCCACGTACATAGTATAAAAAACAAGGGGTGGGAGGTATTGGGAGAGAAGGGATACAAAAAATAATGGAATACTTTCAATATCCACCAATTTCAATTTAGTAAAATGGGACAATTCCTTGGATAAAATATTTAAAAATTATGAATTTCGAAAAACTCGCTTGAAATAGTCGAATATCACGAAGGGGGAGTTATGAACAGATTATCCGATTCGATAAATATTTTTTTATAAATAATATTTATTACTCAAATAAAAATAGGATCTGATTTTGTTTGATAATCTATGAGTAATTCATTTATAGGGGTTTAGGAAAAAACCAATACTTTGTTTCTATTTCTGTATTGTTCGATCGACGAAGAAAAACGTCTCGCTTGGTTTGAGGAATGATTATTCGATCTTTTTTTGTATTAATAAATTTCAGTGAGTGATCTCGCGAAAATACCGATGAAGTGATCGATTGATTGATCATAGAAATCTTTTGAGTTTCCCTGCCGTAAGAGATGGCGGCCCTCCCTTTATTGATGTTATGAGACACAGAGTTCGACTCTTTCTGATTATAGTAACCATAGTTATGTAACCATAGTTGTAGTAATTTTACTATTTATTAAATGACATTCTAATTATACACATGTTTAGTCTAATTATTTGCATGGTTTTCGTCGTAGTTTATCAATCCGATGCTCGCTACAATACTTGATCTATCAAAAGGAAATCGGATTTCATGATGAGACTTTTAGCAAGCTTACTGATATTTTTCTTGGATATCCAAATGGCGTGTCTTATTTTTGTAGATAACACATCTTCCTTGACTTTCATTTTTCTTTTGTAATGGAAGAATACTCGTCACTAAGGTCCAAATGATAAATTTTTGTATTTATATGTTTGAAAAGTTAAAAACGAGGGATAATTTTCGATATTGAATAAAAATATGAATAGTATCTCTATCGTGTAACCATATGCTTCCACAATCAGTATTCTTAAGACTCATAATTCTATTTTACTAATCTTAAAGGATCTGGGAAAGAAAGAAGAAGATTATTGGAGAGACTTTGCTTCGGAAAAATCGAAGCTTATGCACTTATGGGTTGCGAGAAACTCTGTATATATATATATAAAAAGATTCAAAAAATTTCCTTATTTTCAATTTTATTACAAAATGAGTGCAATTTTATCCCTCTTCCTCTACCTCGAAAAAAATTATTCGAGTTATTTCAATCGTAATTTTTTTTTTATTCGTCAATTTCATTTTTTATTTATTCCAATAGTTAGTCCTATATCTCCTCCCGGGTTTATTCCTTGGGTCGAAATACATATTTCCATCTATAGCTATAGGCTATAGCTATAGTAAGAAAATAATCCTTTGTTTTTATAACTAAAAAAATCAAATTTTTTTCTTTCATTTATTACAAAAAGGTTATTTCACTCTTTTTTCTATTAGTTTTTCCCCCATCCAAATATTTGAATTATTTCAATAATTCTTTCGAATGAAATATGAAAAAAAAATGTAGGAATTCGGTGGAGTTTTTTCCTTTTTGTATCGAAAGTTAGACGTGAAATCTTTAATAAAGAAATAGGACTGAAGTAAAATAGAACAAGCTATTCACAGTAAATAGCAAATTGAATAACATAAATAAAGGATCAAGCCCCCATCGTCTAGTGGCTTAGGACACCTCTCTTTCAAGGAGGCGACGGGGATTCAAATTCCCCTGGGGTACCATGAAGAAACCTTTGGTATATTTAATTATTCTCCAAAGATTCTTCTACATTCATTTGTTTTTAGAAGAAAAGGAGATAAAAATATTTAAAAATAAGTTTTTTCTATCTCCTCCCTTCGAATCGATGCTTGAGTGGTTAATGGGGACGAATTGTAAATCTGTTGGCAATGCCTACGCTGGTTCAAATCCAGCTCGACCCAATTTCGGTTTTACCAAACTAAAAATTGGTTAAATTTTGTTTAAATTTTTTTTTCTTGATATTATTGGTATTTCTCGACCTTCCTGGGGGAGGTACGGGAAATCCCGCAAATATATATATATATATATATATAATTCTTTATTTTACATTCCAGAATTCATTTGACACAAAGGCTTATGGATTGACATAATAAATTCATATTTAATGGGATTGTAGTTCAATCGGTTAGAGTACCGCCCTCTCAAGACGAAAGTTGCGGGTTTGAGCCTCGTCAATCCCGATACATTGGATTAAATCAATTTGTGGTAAAGCATATCATCCGAAAAAACTTTTCATTTCTTTCTCCCTCTTATATTGAGTAAATCATTTCTTCCTCGAATAAACTGATTGATTAAATTGAATTAGGAGTGATTGATTGAATCGAATCATAAGTACTAATATAAGTCATTTAGACTTCGTGGGAAAGACATAAAAAAGTAAATATATCTCTTTTCAGAAGATACATATAAAAAATTTATTGGTATGCCTTTTTACAAGTTTACAAGGTATGTTTTTTAAAAATTTGTTTATCAGTTTAGTGAGTCGCTCCATAAATACTATTTCTTTATCATACAAAAGTCCGATGTGCTTAACTTAAATAATAATCGATATACATACCATTGAAAGTATATTTAGTCAAACACTCTTCTTACCAAATACCATAAAATCCATTTAGATAGAGTTATTGTTCCATTCGAATGAATCTTTCTTTTAGTATTTAATAAAAGTCTGGTAGTATGACTCAATAGAGATATAAGTATCAGTAAACATCACCATTTTTAGGGTATACGAAAAATACTCAAAATATTATGTTTTCATCTCTCCCAAAAATAGGCTATTTCACAAGAATCCCGATTTTTTTTGTAAAAACATTTCTATTTATTTGTTATATTAATGAAGTGGCCAATCTCATTTTGAAATAGTCATCCATTTATTAACAATAATTCTATCATTTCATTTAATAAGATTTTATTGGATAAAAAGAAATTGAATAAATAGTGGTAACTTTCCAGAAGAGTACTATAAATGGAAAAATCATTCAATAACGAACTATTTGCTTTTAACCATCTCTGTTGATTATCTAATAACTCAAAACGAGTCAATTTTTTTCCGCGGATTTTCGATTAGCCAACGTTGGTATAGATACATAGGGGTAAAAACTTATGGGCGTTTCAGTCGGACACCAATGCCTTCGATACGTTTAAAAGTTTCAATATTATTTTTTTTCAATAAAAGGTAATTGGTTCCACCAATTGATGGATAAATTAGTCATTAGATCCCGACCATATCCATGACGAAGAAAAAATTGTTTAATTTTTTGACTTGAACGAGATTTTTCCCGCTCCCTCCTTGCTCCATAAGTAACATAAAGTCTTCTCAGTATTTCTTCATCCACAAATAACTCCTGACGCGAAAAAATAGATTGATAAGTTTGAAATAATGAACTAGTAGGATCCCAGAGGAAACGTCCTCCTATGAATAACATGGGTTTATTGAATAATTGATACTCCATCCGATATTCCGTAGATGATCGAGAAAATCTTAGTATTACGAATTGCTCTTGTAATAAAATATCTTCTAATTGAGATTCTAATTCTTGTACATTTCTCCGTCTTATTTTAGATAAAATTCTTTCATAAGGAAGTTGCTCTTTCGTTTTATGTTGTACAATTTGACAAAAATAAGAATTTTTTTTATTATCATTTTTCCTTCCCCTTGGAGATCGGAGATTATATGCAACTTCAAATTCATTGGGTTTTTCTACCCAATCGAATAGATTACCACGAATAAAATTGAGACGCGATATTCTAGGGGCCCAAACTGTATTACTTATTAATTGATACAGCTTCTCCCTATAGTGAATTGTCTGTTCATAAATAGATAATTCATTTCGTGTATGTATAACTCCCCTATTTGCCATTGGAAATAGACCTCTTCGAATCATATGTAAAGTTTTTTTCATCTGAGACCGAAAGGTCAATTCCATTTTTTTATCAACATTTTTTTCTTGAGATATTTCTAACCATGGAAATTCCATTGGGAGACTTTCCAGAATACCACAAGCTAAATAAAAATCATTTTCGGCGTATCTATCGAGAGAAATCAAATCATCCGGCTTATTTTGTGACAAAAACCAAGAATCTCGAGCTGATAATCCGACTAGGCAACCCAAAACATGAGGTAGTACAGTAAATTCTTTTATAGTTGATTCGGCAACGGAAGGTTCTAAATACCATTTGGACAAGTAATAAAATTTCTTTTTCCATAAATAATTACTAATATATAGAGGATTTTGGGGAAAATTTCTTACCAGTATATTTTGTATGACAACCTTCCCTATTTTATAGAAGAGTATTGCATAATTTTTAGTGAGTCTCATCTCACTATCCATATGTGTAAAACCCGAGACTTGTCGATGAAGAGCTAATCTCGTGGTATTCGTATCAATAATCGGTTTATTCCGAGTAATACTAATCAATAAAATTTCATTAAACAGTGCTGCTAAATCTCGTGCATTGTAACCCATTGTTCTGTATCCAAACTCATTAAGGCAATATTTTTTATTTCTCAAGTAAAAAGATTTGCTATGTAATATAATAAGAAACTCTTCTTGTCGTTGTGAAATACCGAGCATCCGAATATTTATTAAATGGTCTAACCGATCCGGGGAAATTAAAGCGGGATCTACTTTTCTGGGAGCATTGGTCGAACCAAAAAGAACTATACTTTTGGCCCTTCTGTCAGCAAAACCAGTTTGAAAATATTTTTGTAAAATGCCGAGTAAAAAAGTCGGATCAGATTCTACATTTTGAGTCAAACAATTCACATTTAGTTTATGAATATCTTGAATCCATATTATACAGGGGGACATTCTTCCCGCTAATTCTAGAATAAGACTCAATTTTCGCAAACTTTCCATTAAAATATTCATCCAACTCTCAGTCATAACATCTGGTTTATTATATAGAAGTCTATTTATAAATATTCTTATTAGAGGAACAAAAGAATCTGCTGCGAGATTTTTTATCAAATGGGATCGTCCGGTTTCCAAAGAACCTATTAATAAAATTCCTCTTGGGGGGGATAATCTTAATTGAAGTGGAACAGGTTTACTATGAAAAGTCAACTTGAAAGTCTCAGCTTGCCACAAAAATTGTGGAAAAGTTACTTTTTGCCAAAGAGCCATAGAAATCCATTTTGCTGCTGAGTCATTTTGATGAAACGAAAACTCAGATAGACTTTTTTGATAATTCTCAGCCAATTTTTTAAAATAATAAAATCCATGTTTTTTAGTAATTTGATAACCAACTCTAGGATTTGTAGAATTATCATTAGAAGTAAAATTCAATTCATATCGGTAGATGTTTTTCCCCGTTACTAGAGATTGAACCAGTATTTTTCGTTCCCTTCGGGAGAGATCTAAGTCTTTATTATTGGTCAGACATCTATTTGATTTTTGTTTCGTAAATAAATAGAATTTTCCATTTTTTATATAATGTTTCAAATTTCTTAGAAAATACATTGATGGATTTTCCATTTTAATTGGTCGTATCAAATTTCGATGAATCAAACCATCCACATAAATTCCACGTAAGGGATCCATTAAATATTGAATTATTTCAAATTGTTCCCACAGTCCGATATAGTTCGAACCCAATAAAGTAGAAAAATATTTTTGAAGGATGGAGTAACCAAAGGTAAACAAGCCTATAATTGTTAAGTAGCTGCCATTCTAGTTATTTATGAGATTCAGTCGTGACCATATAAATCCCCGAGTTTCTTGTTGATTCCCAATCTATCTCGATAGACGTAGATGCCGTTTTTCGAAAAAATTATCGAAAAAAGTGGTTGTTTCCAAGATTGGGTATAGAAAAGCCCATAAATTATATGAATTTTTCTGTATATTTCGGAGCGTAGCATATAAAATGTAATTGAATTGATCACTAATACTTAGTAAGATTTCTGAGAATAGATCCAATACTAAATTGATGGAGTATCTCCACCATTCAAGAGTAAAAAGCCACGGTATATATTTCTCAAACGAATTCCATTTAAAAAAAAATTGGATGTTTCTAATATCTTATGTACCTTAGTTTTTAGGAAGGTTTAGTTGGGTTTATCGAAAGGAAGGGCGCAACGGTTCCATTTTCTTTATATAAATCGGTGCTCGTGTTATTTGTACCTCCATTAGAAATTTCATACATCGAACTTATTTCCAAATTGGATCTTGTAAGTAAGCGATTAATCCAATTAAGCACTTTATTATTTTTGTTTCGAATTTCTACAAAAATGTCGGAGAGTAAATCATTTTTTAAAAATTGGGTTCGAATAAAATGGCTATTTGGTTTTGGTACCTCTCCAATATACGGATCAATATACGGATCCGCTTTTTTCATTTTTAATATTTCCGGACAGGGAAACTCGCAATAGTTAGACTCGCAATAGTTAATTATTCCAAAATTTACTACTTGTTTCACGCTTGACCGGTTTTTAAAGGAGGTACTTATGGAATAACCTTTTAAAAGACTATTTCGAATTAATAATTCCAACAATTTCTTGAAATTATAAAAAAACAAAAAAAATTGGTTACTTTTTTTTCGTAGATACTCGGGTAATAAAATATTAGATATTTGTGATTTGATGATTGAATCAATATCTGGAAAGGATTTCCTCCGATTAATGGATAATTTATTCTCCTTCCTAGATATAGGTGAGGTACTCAAAAATCGACCATATATTGAATTATGATTTTCGGTACTTCCCCTCTATATAGAAAGGCAATCTTTTTTCACAATTCAGTTGAGGATAGTGTAGATTATTTACGAACTTTAGCGTATCTGTTTTATGAAAATGAGATTTCAGTGAGTCTCTATTAGAAACTTTTATAGAATGAAAATATTTTTCTTTGTTTTTATACGACGTAAATAAAAAAGTATTATTGAAAAGTTCTATGCAATTTTGATTATTCCCTTCACTACATAAATAATCGATAATACAATTAATGATTGGCTCTTCATCAAAATAAAAAAATGATATTGATTTGTTATTAGTACCAAAATTTTCTCTTTTTGAGAAAGTCTATTGATTTAAATCCTTTTCTTTCGGAAAAACATTGATTAAATAATTCGGGCAAAATTTTAATAAATCTTGAAGTTTCCAAAAATTATTACTAAAAATATCGGAAAGAATCATTGTAAGATTTCTATAACACGTAGGAATATTTATCTTATTGAGTCTTTTAGACCAGACAACAATTAATTTTTGATTAATCGAAAAATCTATTTCATCAGAGGCTATTACAAAATATTTGTGTCGCGAAACAAAATACTTTGATAATTTATCCCATCGCTTTATCCGATCAGTCCGTTTATGTGTATTGAAATCCCAATCAATAAATCTTCCCCTTTTTGTATCATCATAGTAAGAGCTATTTCTTTCGTTTTTTCCCCAAACTAATAAATTCTTATTGATTATATTCCTCTTTATATTATTCGTATTTTTCGGAAAATTATTATTTCCTCCCGTTAAATAGGAAAGAGACTTATTCATTAAATGTAAATCGTTCGTAGGTTCACTCAGATATCGATGGATTCTATCATAGATCGATTTATTGCAATTCCTAATCCTACTCCGTAAATCTATGAAAATTTTGGAAAATAGATAAACCTTTCCATAATCATTTTGTATCAAATCCTTCTTTCTTGTTCGATGCGGAAATAACAAATTTATACCAGTAGTATTGAGAGTTTTTAATAAAAAAACAAAAATTTACGATTTATTTCGTTTTTCCCTCTAAATTTCTGACTAAACAATCTATTTTTATTCAGTTCGTACAAATACTGGAATTGAGAATTAATACTATGATTTATTCCCTTATTATAAACTGGATTATTACAAATTGGGTGATTAGACTCAGTTATGAATAGATTGGATTGATCCAGAGATGGAACTAATTTGATATAATTTAGGAATCGAAATATATGTTTATCACTATATTTATTAGTATTATTCCTCCCGTAGTAATATCTAAAATAGGAAGGCAAAAACGAGTATGAAATATTGGATGGGCTTAAGTCTATTGATAGATTTGATTTCATTTTATTTCTCTCATATTTATTCCTCCGAATTACTTCATACGGATAATCCAAAGAAATGCCAAAAATAAATAATAATAAGTTTTCCAGAAGTCGAGCAATCTATTACTATCTGATTTCCTAGAATACCCAAAAACAATTTCCTTATTAGCTACTTGAATTTTTTTGATATCTCCCTTATAGAAACCCGCATATAGTTTATCTATTGGCGATACATTCAGAAAAGTATGGTAAATAGCTTCCGGAAAATGATCGATTTTCATCTTTTTTTCCAAAGAAAAAATTTCATTTAGAATATACTTCATATCTTTCACAAAGAATTTTTCTATCCAAAATACTGCATTATTTCGAAAAAAAAAACTTGGAAAAAATTATGGATTTTACGAATTTACCCCCACTTATAATGGGTTGAGGTATACCCCAAACGTTTGAATCGTTGGTTAATCGCTTGATATTCGTATAATTTGGTTTTATTCTACGAAAAAAAAGCCACTCAAAAAGAGTTTCATTCAATTTTGAACAATTAGTCTCACCGGAATGATTTATGGAATCATCATTAAATTCTTTCAATTTGTTGGATTTCTTTATGTCACATAAAATATACTTTGAAATTTGATACGAAATATTTTTTGACAAGATTCCGTGTACTTCGACGAGGGGTTGCTCATTATTTGAATGATTCAACTGAAAAGATCTCAGATTTGACTTATTCCTCGCAGCATCAAATCAGTGTAAATCTTTCTCCCAATCCAAAAGGTCATTCTTATATTTATAGAATCTCCATGTATAAAATTTGGTATAGTTTTGGAAGAAGAGCCATCCCTTTTTTTTTATGAAAATATAGGATTTCGCAATAATTTTGTTGGATTCACCCCGGTTTATTAAATTTTGAAATATTGTTTTCCCAAACTTATACAGTTTCCGAGTTATTTCCTTCCCATGGTGGTGAAATGAAGAAATATAGAAGGAATAATCATTATTGTTATTATTGTTGTCATTATTGCTATTACTGTTATTAGATCTAATTTTTGAGTTTGATTTTATTGATTTAGATGGGCCTCCTGCTTCAAAAATATTTTTTTCACAAAAAGCAGACATTATTTGGAGAAATGAAATATCCTCTAATATTTTGATCTGCTCCTTCGATTTTGATTTTATTTTTTCTTTAGAATCATTCAAAAAAATGGAATCAAATTGGTATTCCCAATCATCATTTTGGGGAGTGATACTACCGATATAGAATTCAAAAAAATGTTTCAAATCTTCTATATATTTTTTCTGTCAATAGAATAGGAATTTCATTTATAGAACTCTGAAAAATTTTCCAACTAGGAAGGATTTATTCTACGATCCAATTTTTCCACCATTGTGAACCCCAAAAATGAATTTGGTCATATACAGATGTAACACAGAGTTTTTTTTAAAAGTTTTGTCCAGTAACTGAATATTTCTCCTCCTTTAAAAAAAAAAAATTAGCAAATTATTCTTGCTCCTCCCAAAAGAAGGAGAGTGATGCGGAAAAATACGGAGATTTTGATTGGAAAACCCAAAAGTTTCTTCCCTTATATTTATAATTGTTCACACGTCCATGAACTATTTCTACTAAATCGAGATGTTCTTTTCCAATAATGGCTTTATCATTCGAGCGATATATTAATACCGATAGTACGAGTAACAGAAAACCATTTAGTATTGAACTCCCATTGGTTTTTGAACCATGCAAATAGCGTGAAATTAATGAACCCATAATTCGAAAGTCAAACAACTTAATAGGATTCTCTCTGTTGGAAGATATTTTACTCAATAATTTGATCAGATTCCATCTCGCCCATAAATTCAAAAAGTATTGGGGGTTCTTCACTTCTCCGAATCCCAATCTTTTATATAAGTATTGATTTTTTGATAATTTTTGTTTCATTTTTTTCTTTCTTATAGCGGTTGGATAAAACTTTCTAATAAATAATTTTTTTCATGGAAACTTCGATTGACTAAATGACTTCGATTTGTTCCAGTCTTTTTTGCTATGACTTCTCAACAAAATGATATTGGATATATCGAGACATAGCCAATTACTTCTTACTCAACAGGGGTTGGTACTAAATCTACCGAAGTGAAGATAGGAATTAAAATTTATTAATAATTGAAGCGAAATGAAATATTCCTCATTATTTATGACTTTATCAATACCTCCGTGTCATCCTATTTATGATGACATAAAGGAGAGGTTTCGTCAACTAATAAGAATAATTTTTTAAAATCTTTTTTATTGTAGTAATTTATACCATTTTTTTTTTAGTCGAAATGACCATCCGGCATTATTTTATTCATGGGCGAACGACGGGAATTGAACCCACGCATGGTGGATCCACAATCCACTGCCTTAATCCACTTGGCCACGTCCGCCCTTTCAATTATTATTTTTTCAATTATTGTTTGGAGATTTGGAGAGAAGTAATGACCCCAGAGACTTAAATAAAGTCTCCGAGGTCATCGTTTTTTCCGAATCACTGCCCCTATTTCAGATAACTTGAGTTTCTAAGATTATATATGGGTGAGTCACTACCTCTTCGATGGTAATGGGAAAAATCTATAGGGATATTAGCCATTTACAGAAGGAGCTTCAACAGAAGCTAAGTCTAGAGGGAAGTTATGAGCATTACGTTCATGCATAACTTCCATACCAAGGTTAGCACGGTTGATAATGTCAGCCCAGGTGTTAACTACACGGCCTTGGCTATCAACTACAAATTGATTGAAGTTAAAACCATTTAGGTTGAAAGCCATTGTGTTGATACCTAAAGCAGTGAACCAAATACCTGCTACAGGCCAAGCAACCAAAAAGAAGTGTAGAGAACGAGAATTGTTGAAGCTAGCATATTGGAAGATCAATCTACCAAAGTAACCATGAGCAGCTACGATGTTGTAAGTTTCTTCCTCTTGACCGAACTTGTAACCTGCATTAGTAGACTCATTCTCAGTAGTTTCTTGGATTAAGCTTGAAGTTACCAGAGATCCATGCATAGCACTGAATAGAGAGCCGCCGAATACGCCAGCTACACCCAACATGTGGAATGGATGCATAAGGATGTTGTGCTTAGCTTGGAACACAATCATGAAGTTGAAAGTACCAAAAATTCCTAGAGGCATACTGTCGGAAAAGCTTCCTTGACCAATAGGGTAGATCAAGAAAACAGCGGTAGCAGCTGCAACAGGAGCTGAATATGCAACAGCGATCCAAGTGCGCATACCTAAACGGAAGCTAAGTTCCCACTCACGACCCATGTAGCAAGCTACACCAAGTAAGAAGTGAAGAACAATTAGTTCGTAGGGACCACCATTATATAACCATTCATTGACGGAAGCTGCTTCCCAGATTGGGTAGAAGTGTAAACCGATCGCTGCAGAAGTAGGGATGATAGCACCGGAGATTATATTGTTCGCGTAAAGAAGAGAACCAGAAACAGGCTCGCGAATACCATTAATATCTACAGGAGGAGCTGCAATGAAAGCAATAATAAATACAAAGGTTGCGGTTAATAAGGTAGGGATCATCAATACACCGAACCATCCGATGTAAAGGCGATTTTCAGTGCTGGTAACCCAATTGCAGAAGCGATCCCATAGGCTTGCGCTTTCGTGTCTTTCTAAAGTTGCGATCATGGTAAAACTTGGTTTGTAAAATAATAATAAGTTACCCAAGCATATGAACTTGTTAAATCAGAGTATTACACAAAACTTGTTTCTGTGTCAATCGATCTTTCGATTTTTTTCACTTCTGTAAAAAAATATTTTTTCCCAAAAATAGAATTCCATTTCATTCTATTTTTATTGCTTTTCACAAAATGATTTTTTCTTACAAAAAAATTGTATATCCCTTCATCGTAATATATATATATATATATATATATATATAAGTTTTTTCTGGGGGGTATCTTATTTATAAAAACTATAAAAATAAAATATAAAATTATTGGGTTGCCCAGGGCTCGAACCCGGAACTCGTCGGATGAAAGTAGGTTCATTTCTTTGTTTTTGATAAAGAAAGGCACCTCTTCCCAAACCGTGCTTGCAATTTTCATTGCACACAACTTTCTCTATGTATCTATTTCATATTTATGATGAAGTTCATTTTCATAATTTTTTTTTTCCTTGTAATGTATTTGCCAAGAAGTTTATTCAAGTAGTATCGAGATACCAATTTTTTTTTGTGAGGGGATACATTCCAAAAAAATTTGAACATATTAATTCTCTTTTTTTCAAAAAAAGGGTTTCACCAAAAATTTCAAATCGTATTTTTTCCATACAGAATGTATCGTATTTTTATGCTTACAAGCCAATGTTTTAGCACATGAAAATCGAAGTATATATTGTACCTGATACAAATTCTTCCTATTTTGGCATCCGCTATAGTAGCAGAAAAGATTTCTCCAAATTTGATCGAATTGATTAAAAATTCCCTCATATGTTAAAGTACTCCAGGCTAATTTACCAATTGGGTGCCCTAGGGCATCACAGAATCCTTCTCTGGCTAATAATCCAATCAAAGGTAGAATTGGGGTGATAGAACAAAGATCTTTGTTGATAAGACTAGTTCCAGGTAATTCTTCAAGCATTTTGGCTCGAATCGCAATAATTTTGTTTCGAACATCGAAGGTATAGCCTATGAAAGTAAAATAATTATTGGGGATCTTTTTAATACGTATCCCGTACAATTCAAATAAGAAATGAAAATAGTATTACCAAATTTTAAGAAATAAATATTTCAATTTTTCTGCCGAGTGGTAAATACCCCCCACTGATAAGATGGATTTATTCCCATATCTCACATAATGAAAAGAAGGTTTCTTCCGAAAAAAAATACACTTTTGTAATATGATCCACGAAGGTTTTGTAATATCTCGAATTTTTCGAATACGATTCGTTTCATCGAGTAAGGCCAAGTATGATAATAATCGGAAACTACCGAGATCTTTCCATAATAAATAGCATAGGTGGGATTCCAATTCACAGATATAGAAATTCCACAAAAATAGAGACAACCTGGTCATTTCTTTTTTGGAATAGATAGAATGTGTATCTAACGTAATTGAACCCCAATTTCTATGGAGAATAAATCGTAACAAATGGAAAAGAGAAGTATCTTGAATCCGTCGACGGAAAATTCGAATAAGAAGCTCTGGATGAATAAAGCGAGGTATTTTCAAATCTAAAATACAATTAGAATATGGGAAAATATCTTCTATAAAAGGAAATACGGAATGAATAGATTGATAGCTAGTCCATTCATTCATTCCTCCTCCTTCCCCCACAATAGGCTTCAATTGTATGGAATAAACAATTTCGAGAACCACAGTAATGCCTTCCCGAATTGCTTCCAAATACAAATTGTTTTTGTAATCAACACCGATTTTTTTTTTGTAATTCCTACTAAAAAAGGGAAAAGGTTTTCTCCAACGTATTCTATGAATCAGATGTTTTAATATAAAAATACTCAAATTTTCATTTAATTTTCTATTTTCTATATAGAAAATAGAAAATATATTTTTCTCAAATCCAAATTATTTGAAGAACGATTATAAGCAATTGCAGAGAGATCATCCCGAAAAAGAAGTCGATACAAGATGCATTGTTGCCATAATTTTCCTTCTCCAGCCTTTTGTGATTCTTCCATCTTGGATTAAATCCCAGTTATGGTTCTCATGGGAGTAACACTTTAGTATATGAAATGATGCATAGTACAATCCATTGAATCGAGGAACTAGAAAATATTAAGCTATTTGGTGGGGGGATAATACCTGAAAATAACTTCTTTTTTTTTATTCCCTTTTTCCTCTTGTTGTTTTGAAGAAAAGAATTTATTCGTATCAATTTTATTCGATTGTTCTTCCGACTTATGAGGTAGGAGATACTCCATTTAGTCAGCACACTGGTAATTTTTTCACACTTTTAGAAATATTTAAGATTCCTTCTCGGTAAAAGCGACCCTATTCCAAATGAAGTTATAGAGTGAAATCCCTCTCGTATTTGATTATTAATTTGCTTCTAACTACTAATTAATGGAGAAAGCTCAAAATATAAATTGTTTGAACAAAAGCTCGTTCTTCTGGTTTTACCTCTGATTCAAGCAATATAGCTTTATCCATTAACTCTTTTGACCTAAAAAAGATTTCTGTCTTTTTACATTTTTCTCCACAAATTGGAAGTAACGAAATGCTACTTTTTCCGTTAAGTTTTCTTGCGGGATAAGGCCTGGTCCTACAAACCTTGTCAATGGTTTGGATGAAACTAGTATTTCATCTAAATGTATAAAATCCCTTAGTCACACTTAAAAGCCGAGTACTCTACCATTGAGTTAGCAACCCCTGTAATATTCAAAATTTTCACTGACGAAAAATGTATAAATAGTCAATTTCAGATCCCAAAGAAAGAGGTGGAGATCTTTCTATGAAGTGTTAGCAATTGGAATCCGAATAGTTGAAAAATTTGATCAGACCAAATTGACAACTAGATCTCCCTGAATCTCTATCATACTTTTTTTTTTCCACTATGATTTTTCCTACTAAGAATAGGGAGGAAATGGAAGCAAAATACTTTAGTGAAAGATTGCTGGGTCCCCGAAATGAGAAATGAATGGGGAAGATTTAAACAATTATATATTAGTAATTTCTTTTTGTCAATGTCGGAAAATACTTCTATAATTTACTCTTTTATTTAGTTACTCAAAATATTTGTACTTTCTTTTTGGGAGTAGTTTAATGGAAGGAGAAACTTACTCAATTCATTAATAAATGAATCGAAGAAGCTTACCATTTCATTGAACTACTCCTCTTTATTTATTGGGATTCGACGCATTTCTCGTAAGATTCGAAAAGAGAGAATAAACATTGGTGATATTCACAATATTTTCCATCGGAATGATAAATACTAGATAAAAATAGATAAAAAAAAGGGAAAATGGATAATAGAAGAGTAATTGGATAAAACCAAGAAAAGGACTCATAAGTTTACTCCAACAATTAAATTTGATTCATTTAGATACTTCTGCCTCTTCCGAAATAAAAAATATTACGAACATTTCCTGTGGATTGAGCTTCTCTTCTGGCAAAAGAAATGGTTATCAATATCCGAAATAGTTTGATCTCTTTTTGGATTCTAAAAATGAACCTATTAAGGAGCTTTTTCTCTTCCTCCTTGGGATCACTAATTGTAACAATTGATGAGTAACCTATTGGGATAGGTAGGCGATGGTGGTCTCTCCCCCCCTATGAGACATAGGGTTGAAACATAGGGTTGAGACATAGGATTATTCCTCTCTACGACTACGACTCAGATGAGAAATGAAATTTCATTCAAAATAAAAGTTTAGTTATATATATATATCGAGGGATTCATCTCCAAAATTCAAGTATGCTTCACTAAACGTGTAATCAATCTATTCATTTTTTCTTACTCGAAATTTCCTCGTCTCTGGATCGATTTTTACACTCACTAGATTTAAGCGGTCAGGGTAGGAAAAAGAATAAATGGAAGCAATATCATTTTTTTGTCCCACCAAATATCCATCAGAAAATATAGTGATTATTCTAGTTTCTTTCTCATCAATTTCGTTTTGTGATTACTCTCTTTCTTTATCGGGTAAATCTACTTAAATATAAGACTAATTAATTGGAAATTTATACTAAGCATTTAATGCCTCCTTAGTTGCATACATTACTTCGACAATAATATCTGCAATGCCTTTTTGTCGTGCAAATTTCTCGGTATTTCTTTTGATCTTACCTCTAACAAAGCCGGGAATTTTATTCAGTTCCAGTTGACTTTCGTAATTCCAAGTCAGATCCGTATCTGTAGATAATGATTAAGTAATAACTTCTTTAGTATCGTGACCACCAAAAATTTCTAGGAGATGATCTTCCATACCTAGAGTGAATGAATTATAAACTAAATCTGCTATTTGATTAGTACCTTCATAGCCCAGGAAGGGTCGATATCCTAGAGGAAAATTTTGAATATGAACTGGCGAAGAAATAACTCCACAGGGAATATCAAGACGTTTACGAATATGACGTTCCATTTGAGTGCCAAATATGGCAGATGGTTCTACACGAGCAATCCTACTTCGGTGTGATCGTCTGTAATTAATATTTCATCACAAAACCTTAAACTTGTTCTGTGAACCATTCTGCATCATGTTTGCAATAAGTACCTGCACAACTGACACAAATTCCCATTTCTCTAGCGAGGATTTTAGTCATTGAAGCAACGTGGGTCGCATCACCGAAAACCACTGCTTTTTTTCCTATCAAATTTTGACAATCAATAGATCTTGAGAACCAAGCAGCTTGAGAAACAAACTTAGTTTGTTGATCGATATAAGATTCATAATTAAATGTTCTATCCAGTGAAACAAGAGCTAATTATTAACATGTCTCTATATTTGTCGGATACATTCGGCTGTACCTATAACTCCCATAGGTGTCGTAGATACATAGGGCATTCCAAAAAAAAATTCTAAGTAAATTGCTGTCATTAAGCCTACTTCACGGTAAGGAACTAAATTGAACCAAGCTTTTGGTAAATTCCGAAGATCTTGTACGGAGCCTCCTTCAGGAATTACTTGATTTATTTCAATATCCAAATCTTGTAACAGGCGTTTTAATTCGCGACAATCGTGCTTATTATGAAAGCCTAGTGTAAAAATACCAATGATATTTGCAGAAGGTTTATCCATTATAGATCGATCCAACGTTTCTTGCCTGCGAGCTTTATCTAAATAATATCAAACTACTTGCTCCAAAGTTCTATCCGTGGCTTGAAGTTCATTGACTCGGTAGTGATTTACATCTATGAGAATCACGTCGAAATATGAAGTAACGGATGCTCTATTTACAAGATTTTGTAAATCTTCTTGTAAAATACTAGAGGTACATGTGGGTATCAATACAATTAAATCTAGGCGTTCTTCCCTATCTTTTTGAGTTATATTACCAACTACTTTTTCTTGGGATCCACGTGCTAATACATGACGATCTACTATACTAGCAGTTATAGGGGTAAAATCTCTCTCCCTTTCTAGCATGGAACGCATTACATTAAAGTAGTCATCTCTTAGAGGAGCGTGAATGATAGCATGAACGTTTTTGAAAGAACTAGCTACTCAAAGAGTTCCAATATGAGCAGGCCCGGCATACATCCAATAAGCTAATTTCATAAGTAATAATCCCTTTACAAATTTAAACAATCAATGATATGATCTTTTCCTATTCTACATCATAGAAAAACCCTTTCCATATTTATGTAATTCCATATTGATGTAATTGTTGCAATACCCATTTCTGATGGAGTCTATTTTTTGGATAAGTAGATTTCGAACAGAGCATTCGTTTCAAATCTTTTTTTTATTTTTTTCTTCGTGATGTCTTCTATTTATTGGAAATAATAAGTTTGTCTGGGACGGAAGGATTCGAACCTCCGAATAATAGAGCCAAAACCTAGTGCCTTACCGCTTGGCCACGCCCCATAAATATATAGTATTAATAAATCCTGATATTATTCTTTTTGTCAATCTATTTAGATTTAGTCTAGTCACACTAAATAGAAATCAATTTATTACTAAATAAGAAGGACTCTCTCTCGATGTAGAAAGAAAATAAATATGGGGTGCTAGTGGAGGAAATGGAAAAAACTCTTTAGAGCCGAGACAACCTGTAGTAAGATATACCAAATGGACTTTATCAATTTTTTTAATAAAGTTTTTCTTGTATTTTCTTGAATCCCTATAATAATTTTTGTGGGAGAACATAAATGCTAGCTATATTTCATGTTTATTTGGATAACGTGTCTCACTCGAATGGTATCATTTTGGCTAAATTACCAAAAGCTTATGCTATTTTTGATCCAATTGTAGATATACTGCCAATTATACCTTTATTTTTTTTCCTTCTAGCTTTTGTTTAGCAAGCTTCCGTAAGTTTTTGCTAATTACTCGATCGGTTTTTAGGTAGCTTCTCCTATTCATATTTTATGATGATCCTCATCGCAAAATAATAAACTTCATTCTTTTTTTTTAGTAAGTAATTTTAAAAAAATTGTATCACCTCTTTTGCTTATTTATTAGGGCGGAGGTGATATCTATCTTTCATTTCCGCCTTATACATGTATAATATTTATGATCTGATACAATATAAATGGAAGAACTAGATCTTTTTTTAGTTTATCAAAAAATTTGTTTTTAGTGTTCCGTAATACTATGAATCAAATTCTATTTGTGTGATACAATATCTCCATCCCGATTTTTTCATTTTTTGTGAAATAGTCCAAGAAGATAATATTGAAGATAATAATTTATTTTTCATTTATCATTTATGAGGTGCTCGATCTACTTCCCTATCCTCGATCCACTTCCCTATCATGAAATTTATCGGATAAATGGCAGAGCGATTGATCGCGACAGTTCTATAAATTCCTTCAGCCCAACTTATAAAATAAATGGGGGTTCAAATCCCTCTCTACTCATTCTTATTAATGAGAAGTGGGTAAAACAAAAACAAAAAATTGACCATTTATTGTTCTTTCCGCAATTATAGCAATTTTTTGTAATTCCATCCTTTTTTTCCATTTCTAATTTTCCATTTTCAATTTTAATTAAGGTGGATTCCCAATCAAGGTCAAATCAGAATTATGGTTTATTCTATTCTACTTCTAGTAATGATCCCGGAGACTACGTCATGCTTACTCTTAAGCTGTTTGTTTACACAGTGGTTATCTTTTTCGTTTCTCTTTTCGTTTTTGGTTTTCTATCGAACGACCCTAGGCGTAATCCCGGACGTAAGGAATAATTGGTTCCATATCATCATAATATAGGGATTTTCTCTTATACATATGGAATGTATATTAAAAAAAAATCTATAGTATATTATATTCTATTATGGGATACCAATTTAATAGGATACAAATTTTTTGGAGAAGCTCTTATTGAGAGGAGGGAGAGGGATCCGAACCTTCGATACAAATAGCTTGTACCACGGATTAGCAATTCGTCGCTTTAATCCACTCGGCCATCTCTCCAGCCTAAAAAATTGCTTTTACTTTAACACGGTATAGGATTAAAAGTCTATACTGCAGAGGTAATTGACGCAATATATACGAAGTTATTTAAAAATTGGAAAAGAAAAGAGAAAGCATTTTTTCAAAGCGCTTGTATTATGAAATCGAGCCAAATGACGCTTTGTATTTTTTTCCAGCCCAGCCAGATACTAGCTAGACCGCCCTTTTGTTTGTGAATAGGTAGATAAAGAATGAAACGAATTATTGGTACAATTCCTTACCTAATCTTAGAGCTAAAATACCCGTTATGAAAGCACTTACAAGAGCTATAATAATTTGATTGTTTGAGATTGATGACATCCCTTTATTTACTCCTCCAATTATTCATGATATGAACCATCAATTCATCCATAAATTTCATCTAAATTAATCAATTTTTATTAATTTGAATGAAATTTCGGACAGATAGGCCTCTTACTATTGTACTAATCCCACTTCTTTATGGCTATAGATATCTCCGAGTGAATTTATACCGAGATCTATTCAATCGAAAAGGAATTGAAGTAACGGTCATTCAATTTAAAGAAAAATAAGAATATACTCAATTGTTGATTTTATCAAACTGAATCGAAAATAGAGAGGTTGAACCAGAATGAATTTAGAAGTTATTGCACAGCTCACTATTATGGCTTTAATAGTCGCATTGCGTCCATTGGTAATTGCTTTATTAGCAGCTCACAAAGGCAATTTATGATTTCAAAAAGTCATCCTCGGAAGTAAAATCACTTATTAGTATTGAATCTCTGGGGATGGAGCGTGGACTCCAAAATAAAAGATTTTTTTTTATTAGACATTAATCGAAATTTTGTGATAAAATAATTCTATCGCAGGTATAATTTAGTGGTAAAAGTGCGAATTGTCCTATAATAACTTAGTGATAGTTGAAGGGTCTTTAAAATTGTTCCAATTTTTAATTGATAACTTCATTTTTAGAAAGGCTTGGAACCTTTTCCCCAAATGACATGGGGGGAGCTTTATTCCTGTGGTAATAAAAAATCAGAATCAAATTTGGATTTTATAAAAAAAACAACGCGGGATATTTCCGAAACTATATTTGTTTCAGCCAGGAATCTATGGATAGAAAACCAAAATATTTTTTTTATATCGGAACTGAATTTTTGACCAATCTGATGAAAATGGATAAATTGAAGTTGATTAGCCATGACGCGATAATTTTAGTTTACTAAACCTATCAAATTTTTTCCGTTCGAAGGTTCGGTATAAAATATTTCCCTAATGATTCGATCGAATAGAAATGAGGAACGAAGTAATTAAAAATATTTTTTGAAGTAATATGAAAATATTACCTTTTTTTTTAAAGGATCATCTAGAAAGTTATTTATTAGAAATATAAAAATTGACACAGGTGTTATGAATCTATCCTATCTTTTTTCCACAGTATAACCAATAAATTTGTGATATAGTCGGAAGAAACATATAGAATTGGGAGAAGAGAAGGAGGTAACAAAAATGAGAAGTTATCGAATTTGTCGATTAAATCCTTCTTTTACGATTCCTCCCTCTTTGCTTCATTCATAAAGGAGCCGAATGAAGAGAAATTTTCATGTTTGGTTTTGAAGTAGAGGCATCGATCCTAACAGATGTCGACTATAACCCTTAGCCTTCCAAGCTAATGATGCGGGTTCGATTCCCACTACTCGCTTTTCTTTTTTGTCTGATTTTCCCACCAATAGCAATAGTTTTGACAAAATTGTCTCTTACTGAAAGATACATCGTACTAAACTTTTCAATCGGACTAATAAATAATTTAGTCCGATTGAAAAGTGTAGAAGCCAATGAAGAAGCGTCCATCGTCTAATGGATAGGACAGGGGTCTTCTAAACCTCCAGTATAGGTTCAAATCCTATTGGATGTGATATTTCAGGAGAGACTCGAAGTCTTAAAAAGAAAATAATTTCATTTTTTTTCCTCCTTCTTTTGGTTACTCCTTTTGGTTAAAAAATTCCCATCGGGAATGGACGAGGATAAAAAAGCCGAAAAAATACTTTTTTATTTTACTGCCTCTCTATTCCCAAAAGAATTAGACCTCTATTTATCTCCTTGAAGTAAAAAAAGTTCAGTATGTTCTTTAATAGTTTTTTTTAGAATATTTTCTTCTTGTTCTGTAATTTTTTTGGTGGAACGTACAATTTTCGTAAATTGAGGTTTATTAGTATTAGATATTCACGTAATTGAACGAAGAATTTTTTCACTTGACCAGTTTCTAATACATTTAAATATCCATTTACTCCAGTATAAATAGTAGCTATTTGTTCTTCTACTGTCAAAGGGGCTGATTGAGACTGTTTAAGTAATTCACGTAATCGTTGTCCCCTTGCTAATTGATTATGAGTTGCTTTATCCAGATCAGATGCAAATTGTGCAAAGGCTTTTAACTCTGCGAATTAAGCCAATTCTAATTTGAGTTTTCCAACTACTTATTTCATAGCTTTGATTTGAGCCATAGAACCTACTCTAGATACAAAAATACCCACATTGATTACAGGGCGGATTCCTGCATTGAATAAATCTGCTGATAGAAATATTTGCCCATCGGTAATGGAAATAACATTAGTAGGAACATAAGCTGAGACATCTCCTGCTTGAGTTTCGACTATAGGTAAAGCGGTCATGTTTCCTTCACCTAAATGAGAGCTTAATTTAGCGGCTCTTTCCAAAAGACGAGAATGTAAGTAAAAAACATCGCCCGAATATGCTTCTCGACCGGGTGATCTTCTCAATAGAAGAGACATTTGTCGATAAGCTTGTGCTTGTTTGGAAAGATCATAAATAATTAGAGTATGTTGTTTACGATACATAAAGTATTCCGCCAAAGTGGCTCTTGTATAGGGAGCAAGATACTGTAATGTAGCAGGAGAATTTGCAGTTTCGGCTACCACAATTGTATATTCCAATGCGCCGCGCTCCTCGAAAGTATTAACTACGTGAGCCACAGATGAAGCTTTTTGACCAATAGCTACATAACGCATATAACATTTTGACCTTTTTTATTCAAAATAATATCTGTAGCTACCGCTGTTTTACTAGTCTGTCGATCTCCAATAATTAATTCCCATTGACCACGTCCAATAGGAATCATAAAATCAATAGCAATAAGCCCTATTTGCATAATTCATATACGAAACGTCTCGCAATAATAACAGGAGCTGAGGATTCAATCAATCTGAATTCCGAAGCTAGGATCTGACCCTTACCATCAATAGGTTGAGCCAAGGCATTTACGACACGACCCAAATAAGCATCACTTACTAGCATCTGAGCAATTTTACCCGTTGCTTCTACAGAACTACCTTCTTGAATGGTCAAGCCATCACCCATTAAAACGGTTCTGACATTATCTGATTCTAAATTCAAAGCAATGCCTATCATACCATCTTCAAATTTCACCAACTCGCCTGCCATTACTTTGTCAAGACCATAAATACGTGCAATGCCATCTCCTACCTGAAGTACGGTGCCAATATTAACAACCTTTACTTCTTGATTATATTGTTATATTTGTTTGCGGATAATACTACTAATTTCGTCGAGTCGGATATTTACCATCATCATTCGTTAATATTTTTTTGAAAAATAAAACTAATGAAAGCTAGTCAGTTGTGCTTTCCATGGCTTTGAATAGGCCAATGTGATAATCAATCATGCGTGAGTGTAGTTCGCCATTCAAACGACTATTCAAAGCCTTTGAAGCTCTTTCTAATGTGAGGCAAGAAACTTCTGCCAAACTTGTTCAATTGCTCTTTGTTCCTCAAAGCAAATAGTAGCATTTTTAGAGTCTTCCAATCGTTTCGAATCTTCATCAACGACATGAATTAATTCTTGTTTTTCTCTCTCCATTTGAGAATGTCCATTCACCCGAATTTCATCTACTTTTACTTTTGCCCGTTGCAAGCGAATTGGAGCTTGTCCAAGCTTATCAGTAGCTTCTCTATATCGTTCTTCCGCATCACAAATTGTACTTAAAATGGTTTGTTTACGATTATCTAATAAATTGCTCAATGAAAGTAGATTTTTTATCTGGCTTTTTTAAGGATTCAAAATCTCTTCCCAAACCGAACATGAATCTTTTAATTCATTCGGCTTTCCCGCTCGGTTTTCCACGAAAAATAGACATATTTCGTTTTTACTGAGCCTGTCCCTTTTGTTTTATTTTTTTATTACGGAAAATTATTATCAATCCTTTTTATTTAAAGGATTATAGGGGCTCTTCTGACAAAAAATATTTCATTCCTTTATTGCCAGCGAGGTTGCTTCCTTTGAATAACTTCATATTCTATACACTAGGTTGTCAATTCAGCACAAAAAACCAAAATTAGTTATTTCTAGGAGATAGTAACAATCTATTTACTATTTAATAAATAAATTTAGGAACTATATTAATATGAGTGCCGTATATCAAACTAATCTCCAATTATGTTTCTTTACACACACGTATCATATGGAAACATCGGGGGGAAGAAACCCTAGAGGTGCTTAGACTTCAAGCAGTTTAGCCTTAACCATTTTCGAAGTATTCCCTAATCAGCTATTCAAAAATTAAAGAATCTTTGCCGATTTTATGAAATGTTATAATTGCTCTAATTCTTCTCTTAGAAATCATTCATTGGGATTATACACTTTTTTATATCTTGAAGTGTAGTTGGATTATCCCAGCTGTGTTACCGAAAAATACAACCCGCACGCACTCCCTTTCCGAAGTAAACTAATAGGCTAAGCACTACACCTAAATTAATTAAATTTGTTTCCAATAAATTTGTGTTTAAGCCAAAATTTCCAGCAAGAGGCCAATACCTTAGAGGAATCACCAAATTGATCATAGTTTGTATACTCCTCTCTTATCATTAAGTTATCTAAGTTATACAGAGTTTTTCCCTCCTTTACTCAATCTTACTCGAATTGTTCGTCAGATTTAGATAGAAACTAACTCATTTAGTTTTGGGTTCAGTACCCCCCAATTGGATATACCCTTTTGTGTATCGCTCCCTGTGATACAAAAATAGTAAATCCTTTTTATCGAAGAATACAAAGATATTTTATTTATTGTTCATTCTGATCAGTCCCTCCCCTAATATAAGGAATTCATTGGTTGATTACTTATTTAGAGGAGGTTACTAATTGAGAATTACGAGGTAGCCTTCGAACAAAAAATTAGTAATTAAACAAAAGGATTTGCAAGTAAAGGTGCTAGAGCTACGACTAATCCATAAATGGTTAAAACTTCCGTGAAAGCTAGGCTTAACAGTAAGGTACCTCGAATTTTACCTTCTGCTTCCGGTTGTCTCGCAATACCCTCTACAGCTTGACCTGCGGTAGTACCTTGGCCAATACCAAGTCCGATAGAAGCTAGACCTACGGCTAACCCAGCAGCAATAACTGACGCAACAGAAGTTAAGGGGTTCATGGTAATCTCCTCTAACCAGGATTGAGGAAAGGCTAGTAATATAAAAACCTAATCTCCATTGCTTACTAATATTTCTAATAAAACAAAATGTTGTTGGAAGCAGTTAATAACTCGAAATGTCTCTTATTGGATTTATTGGACTTATTGGAGTGGTAGTATCACTAAAATAGAAAAGAGAGAGATATAATATCTCAACAATTATTTTGTTCTGGAGTTTTACTTAAATAAGTCACATAAGCAAGATGGTATGAAATATTTCTAGGTAAGGCTCCATCCATATTTCTCGAATTCAAACAACTGGAGAAATTACTTCCTTGTTAGGGGATAAATTCCAAATTAACTCATTTTTATTTATCGATCGAATTGTCCATACACCTCCGTATAATAATTCACTAATTACTAATTTTTTATATTCCATTATTATACTCGATAAATTTATTTTTGATTTTTAAAATCCAAATAGAATTGAAATGTATTTCGTCGTTTTTTTCATTGCAAAAGAGTCTTTAGAAACGGGAATTTTTTAGTTTTTTAGCTAAAAATAATTTAACGTATTTCCTTTCTTTATATGAAACTAATATAATGATATTTCAGAATAAAATTTCAGGTACCTGATTGAATTGAGAAAAAAAAAGTCTAATGATGACCTTCCATAGATTCTCCTATATAAGTTGCGGCTAAAGTTGCAAGTATTAAGGCTTGAATAACACTTGTAAATAATCCTAGAAACATCATAGGTATAGGAACTACTAAAGGTACCAGAGAAATAAGAACAACAACTACCAATTCGTCGGCTAATATATTCCCAAAAAGTCGAAAACTAAGTGATAAAGGTTTTGTGAAATCTTCCAAAATATTAATTGGTAGAAGCACCAGAGTCGGCTGGATATATTTACCAAAATAACTCAATCCTCTTTTGTGAAGGCCTGCATAAAAATAAGTTACTGATGTAAGTAAAGCTAAAGCAACAGTCGTATTAATATCATTCATAGGCACCGCTAGTTCTTCGTGGGGTAATACAAAAACTCTCCAAGGAAGAAGAACGCCTGATCGGTTCGAAAAATAAATAAATAGAAACATGGTTCCGATAAAAGGAACCCAAGGACGATATTCTTCTTCCCCTATTTGGGTTCTAGTTAAGTCTCGAATAAATTCTAGGATATACTCGACGAAATTCTGACCACTAGTTGGAATGGTTTGTAGGTTCCGAGTCGTAAAGAAAGCTAGACTTAATAAGATAGCAATAACAATCCAAGAAGTTATAAGTACTTGTGCATGGACTTGGAAACCACCTATTTGCCAATAGAGATGTTGACCCACTTCCACACCGGATATTTCATATAAATCATTAAGATCATTAAGTATGCCAATAAAAATTTGTGCAGTATGCGTATTACCCCCTCGAAATATGAACTATAAAATAAGAAACGAAGATTCTTACAAACAAAAATCTTCATTCCTTGGAATATTTTCTTCTTTGAAATATTCTTTATTACGGATTTATGTAATATTTACTAAATAGAAATATTTGTTCTTATTGTAATACAATTTCGAGTTTCAAAGTAGTAATTAGTACCGAAAGGAAAAAGCTTTGCATAAAAAAAATAAATAATAATCTCCATGGAATTGTAACGACCCTCACGAATGGCTGACGTTAATTTATTCAAGATCCAGCGAATGGAAGCTCTAGCATCATCATTGGCTGGAATTCGTATATCTATAAGATCCGGATTGCAATCCATATCGACTAAACAAATTCTTGGAATACCTAGAGTTATACAGTCTTGAATAACAGTAAATTCTTTTTGTTGATCTATTATTATTACAATATCGGGTAAACTCGTCATGTATTTAATTCTGCCCAACTTTTTTCGGAGTTGAGCTAATTGTCTCTTCAGATTCGTCGCTTCTTTCTTAGGAAGTTGATTAAGTAACCCCGTATTTTCTTTATCCTCCAAATCTCTGAATCTTTGAAGACGTGTTTCTATAGTAGACCAATTAGTTAACATACCACCGAGCCATTTTTGATTTACATAATGACACCTAGCTCTTGTAGCAGCCGATGCTACTAAATCAACTGCTTGATATTTCGTACCTACTATCAAATATTGTTTTACTCCACTAGCTGCATTAGCCAATAAATCACAGGCTTCTGATAAAAAGCGAGCCGTTTGAGTAAGATTTAGAATATGAATACCTTTACGTTCTATATAAATATAAGAGGTCATTTTAGGATTCCATTTTCGGGCTTGATGACCAAAATGTACTCCCGCCTCCATCATTTCTTCCAAATGAATATCCCAATATTTTTGTTTCATTATTATTATTATTATTCAAATTCGAATCCACAAATTGCGATTTATTCCTATAATTAGATCGAAACGACTCCATTTTTAAGATTGTCTCTCCGCAAAAACTTGATTAATTCTATTTCTTCCTTTTATACCAAATCTGATCAAGTATATCTACCAATACTAACTCCGGAAAGGGGCTGCTTCAATTTTTTGTGAATCCTTTCTGGAGTAGAATAAATAGGAAGTTTTTCATATAAAAAAAGATCCTTTACCTTGTTATAAAAAAAAATTGTTTTCTTTTTCTTCGATAGAATATTCCTCTCTTTTTCCAGAGTTATTTGCCAAATAACTTCTTGACATCCAGTACCTACAGGAACTATTCCACCAAGAATGACATTTTCTTTTAAGCCTTTCAACCAATCAATTCGACCTCGCAAAGGAGCTTTCGCTAATACCCGGGTAGTTTCTTGAAAACCGGCTTCTGATATAAAACTTTGAGTATTAAGAGATGCTTTTAGTATTCCTAATAATACGAGCTTATAAGGAACTACTTCCTCCAAAGCATGGTTCGTTCTCTGTGCCCGTGAAAATTCAATTAATTCTCCGGTTAAAAAACCATTGGCCATTCCATTTTCCAGAGTAAGTAATTTAAAACTCATTTGGCGTACAATAATTTCTATATGCTTATTAGATATTTGTACCGACTGTGACCGATAAACCCCCTGGATTTGATCAACCAAAAGAATTTGCCTCTGTTCCATACTAATCTTGGCACTAATAAAGAATCCCCAGAGGTTTCCGAAGAAATTTGTCATATCCCTATTCCAATCCTCAAAACCTTTTTCTAAATCGATCGATACTGAATTAATTGGACGAGCTTCTAGCAATTGCTGAACTTTAGGAAGGCCTTGAATAATATCTCCAGATTTCAATCTTTCATATATCAAAGTTATTAGAGTATCTCCTTCTCTTACAACTTCACCATAATGACTATGAACAGTTGCTCCTCCAGTAGCCAAATATGGCTTGGTTGATATGATTATTACAAAATCCATATGAATGGCTATAATTTGTCCGGATCCATAAAGGGGTTGATATTCAAATACGGATAAACCCTCACAAATAAATTGTCTGAGATTTATTAATTTCATTTTTTTTCTTCATGAAAAAAATGGAAGAAAAGACCATCTTAGTGTATTGGAAATGATACTATTACCTAACAACAATTTATATATTTTTCTATTTTCACCAATAAAAAAGCATTTAGGTTTTTGAAAAGTATTCAAAGAACTTTCTATTCTTGAAAATTTAATAGATATGAGTCGATCATGGGTTATCAAACAAAAAGGTTGAAAAAAATTTGTGATATTTTGTAAGTGACCCAAGAAAAACGAATTTTCCGATAAATTGAATTGTCCGGAAATTCTTCCGGTTGTTAACAAAATATCCCTACTTTCTTTTTCTGAATAAAAAATTCCACTTAGATTTTTAGGGGTAGTAATTAATTCCTTTTCTGATCCTTGATCAAGGGATTGTATGTAAAAGCGAGGATCTTTTTCCAAATGAAATACTTCTTTTTTTTCTTTCTCGTTACATCCTTTTTCGTGCTGTTATATAAAAGAGTTCGAAATAAATGAAATGGAAACAAAATAAGGAGGGAGCTACTCTCCTTGTTTTGATTCGGTGGAATACAACGAATAGTACCTCGATGTTTACTAAGTAGTTGGTTTCCACGATTACCATATTGGCTGGTACTAGATACTTTGCTATTAAAAAGATATTTGCAAATGGAAATATTCCCTCTATTCCTACTATCTAGATCAATATATTCCACCAAACTAATTTGGAGAAAATTTTTAATCATTTTGTTGATTCCTACCTCTACAAAAGAAGCATAAGCCTCTTTTATAAAAGTTTTTGTTGCTCCCCAATTTAGTACTAAACAACTTTGGACCAATTGAGTATTGATATCTCCTACTGCTTGGACCTCTTCACCATCTTCATAAAAAATGTATTTAACAGTTCGAATTTCGAGGGTTCCCTGTTCTTTCGGGAGATTTAAATTTTTCAAAAGAGGTGTTGATAAATTTGATTTATTAAAATCATTAGAGATTCTATATTCTATTGCGGGTCTAACTAAAAAAAAAGATTTTTCTTTGGTAACTACAACCCATTGAAGATAAATCCAATTTTTGAATTGGAATTCCCCAAAAAATTTGTTTCCTGGTGGTACCAAAATACCATCTTGTTTATAAAGATTCTGTGTCTCTCCACAAGGATATAGATACTTCCAGGCAATATTTTTATTTTGATACGATTACCCCTTCCCTTTTTTATCTTAACCAGTCCACTCGACTATTAATAGTTGAAGCAATCTTGGTACCTGCTCGAACGATACTATTATTTTCTACTAAAATAGAGGAAGAAGATTCACGTAAAATATGTATTTCCTCAGGAAGAAAAAAGAAATTATCTCCCTTGATTATTTCATATCTCGGTCTATAATTCTTCGTCTTCCGATCTTTGGAAATATCATTTTTTTTCTTAATTAAATGAATTTTAATATTACCATATTTTATGGTTCCCGAACTTCTTATTCTATATTTGGGATCATCTAAAATGGCAAAAATATCATTATTCTGTAAAATTCCATTTTTTTTCCGTTCTAAGCCTAAATCTAAATAAGGCTCTTTTTCGTACTTTTCTATCTTCTTCTTAAAAAGTAAATAAGGGATTTTTCCCTTTATATTTATTCGTGAAATACTATAAGCATGCAGAAGGATACTAGAATAAGTGGAATTCCAATCCTTACTATAAGAGTTGTTTATATTTCTTGAACAATTCAAAATTTGTTTCGCAAGAGGCGGTCCAATATCAATCTTATCTCGATTTTGATAAAACATGGACGAGGTTCCGTCATATTTATAAAAGTTTCCCGATAATATCCATACATGACCTGTTATAAGTAAAAGATGGACATTACTATGTACATACTCAGATGCGTGCCACACCTTCGTACTCCGGTGCATTTCCCCCTCTGAGTTTGAATAAAAATACCTATGAACTTTTTCCTTAAAAGGAGATATTTTAGCACGGATTTCTGCAATTACTTGCTTCGATTCTATGTATTGATTATTCCGAACCAAAAGCACACTTTGTGGTGGAACATTTAAATTATAGATTTTTTTCTTACTCTCAATACTGACGGATAAATCATTGTGACATATCCAAGCGTGATGCCCGTGACACGTACGTGTAGGATAAACCAAATCTATATTAAATTTAATAATTCCATTAAAAGGAGTTCGCACGTGTTCCGCAACGTCACCTGTAAATACTCCACCAGTATGAAAAGTTCTTAATGTTAGCTCAGTCTCGGGTTCTCCGATGGAATGGCCCGCAATAATACCTACTGCTTCTCCCAATTCTATTAAATCACCATGGGTAAGACTCCATCCATAGCAAAATTGACAGATCCAGCTCATATTTTTGTAGGTTAAAGGAGAACGTATATAAATTGGTTTTGTCTGAAGATTTATTAAAGAATTTGCAAGACCAGCTGTAATAGCTTGATTACGCGTGGCGATGCATCTCCCATTTATGTATAAATTATCTGCTAATACACGGCCAATTAATTTATATTGACTAATTCCTCGTATATTTTTTCTTTGATCTCGAGGAGCATTTACAAAAATGCCTCCAATAGAACCGCAATCCATTTTTCGTACAACAATGTGTTGAACTACTTCAACTAGCCTACGTGTAAGATATCTAGCATCTGATGTTCGTTCCGCAGTGTCGACAACTCCCTTGCGAGCCCCATAACAAGAAATAATATATTCTATTAGAGATAAGCCTTCGCGAAAATTACTTTGAATAGGTAGATCAATGATTTGGCCCCGAGGATCTGATACTAATCCTCTCATACCTACTAATTGATGAGCTTGGGATATACTTCCTCGAGCCCCTGAAAAAGACATCATATGTACTGGATTTAGAGGATCAGTCATCCTAAAATTGGGATTCATTTCTTGTTTCAAATACTCACTCGTGGCGTACCAAGTTTCAATTAATTGACGTAATTTCTCTACCGCATGTACATTTCCATAACGATGATGTTTTTCCAAAGTATAACCTTGCTGTTCCGCATCTTGAATAAGCCAACTTTTGGAAGGTGTTATTAGAAGATCATCAATTCCTAATGAAATAGTTGCTTGAGTAGCTTGTTGAAAACCTAGATTCTTGAGTTGATCTAAAACATGCGTTGAATATGTAATACCAAAGTGAGCAATTAATTTGCTGATGAGTTGTTTTATGGCAGTTCTATCCATCACTTTGTTATAGAAGAGCAATTCGGCCGATTCTACCATAATAGGAAACCTCTTTCTTTTTCTAGGTGGTATCTAGCACTAGATTCAAGCCATTATTTGATAATTACGAGTGTTAATAATTACGAGGCTTCCCAAATTTCTATCGCATTGAATAAAAATCTATTATTATATAATTACAGTAGGTAATGGTCGATCCCGGTGTCGTGAAGCTTTTAAAGTACCTTGTATAGCTTCTTTTATTTGTTGATTGAAAATAACACGACCGACTGTTGTACAAACGTAAATAACAAAAAAAAATTCTTCTTTATTTTTTCCAAGTTTATAATGTTCATAAATTTGAGAAGTGCCTAAAGGGTCGTATTGAACCTCAATGGGCTTTTCACGATTTCTTGAAGTAATTACTCGCAAATTTGTTCCCCATTGGAGCCATAAAGGACTATGCAAGTTGATCTTTTTCCGCTCCCGAACTCCAACCACATTGTCGTAACCATAAAAATAAGGTTTTTTTTCGAGGAAACCCTACTTCTATAACTACAATTAGATTCCGAAAAATTCTCCCAATTTCCATAAATGCCTTGGTGATTTTCGATCGTTAGTATATAAAGTCCAAGAAGCATATCTTGGCTTGGTACAGAGACAGGATCTCCCGTCGCAGGAAATAAAAGATTCGTATGAGAAAGCATAAGTAAACGAGCCTCCGCTTGAACTTCCAAAGATAGAGGTATATGGACAGCCATTTGATCCCCATCAAGATCTGCATTAAATCCTACAGAAATTAGTGGATGGAGACGAATAGCACGCCCTCCTATTAAAATGGGTTGAAATGCCTGTATGCCCAATCTATGTAGAGTGGGTGCCCGATTTAGTAGTACAGGATGCCCCCGCATAACTTCTTGAAGTACTTTGCATACAATCGGTTCCTTATTTTGAATCATATTTTTAGTTGCTCTAAGGTTGGGAGCGAGGCGCCGCCCAATTAAACCTCGAATAACAAATGCTTGAAAAAGCTCTATTGCCATTTCCCGGGGTAATCCACATTGATGCAGTGGGAGAGAAGGCCCCACCACAATAACGGAACGACTCGAATAATCGACTTGTTTCCCAAATAGATCTTCACGAAATCTTCCTTCTTTTCCTTCAATAACATCGAAAAAAGATTTTTATGGTCTATTATGGCTATCTTTCATGGGTTGCCCACGAATGCCATTATCAATAAGTGCATCTACAGCTTCTTGAACCAATCTGGTTTGGTAAACAACTAAGCCCCCTGGGGTGGAACCACTTCTAGCTAAAAAATCGATAAGAGTATTGTTCCGATAAATAACTCTTCGATAAAGTTCATTCAGATCTGAAGTAATCAGTTCACCTTCATTTGATTCAATCATAGGTCTCAGTTCGGGGGGGAGAACTGGTAGTATCGATAAAACCATCCATTCCGGTTTTATATTTGTTCGAAAGAATTGTTTAGCCAATTTTATACGTCTAACTAAGAGATCTTTTCTTCTTTGAATTTTTCGATCTTCCCATTCATTTCCCGTAGATTCTTGTTCTGCTAATTTTATCCATTCCGTATATGCGCAATTCATAATAATTTGCAAATCTAAATTAGTCAATTGTTTCTTAATAGCATCTCCTCCAGTCGTTATTTCTCTATTTCGAAAAGCTTCAAATCCACGTGGAGAAAAGAAACGAGGGAAAATTTCTCTCCAAGATTGGTCCTCATATTTGAATAAACCACTGATTGGATGAAGTGGAAAAAGAAAAAAATAAATAGATTGTGTTTGATGTAGTAGGATAAATAAACCCCAACCTTCTTTTTAGAAGAAATTATGGAAATGTCTGTACTGCCTGAATTTGGAAAAATACAATTCGAAGGATTTCATCGCTTTATTCATAAAGGTTTGATCAAAGAACTCAACAATTTTCCTAAAATTGAAGATCCAGATCAAGAATTTGAATTTCAATTATTTGGTGGAGATTATCGATTGGCAGAACCCATAATGAAAGAAAGAGAAGCCATATATCAATCTGATACGTATTCGTCAGATTTGTATGTACCGGCTCGATTAACTCAAAAAAAAAAGGGGGGGGGGGGGCGATACAAAAACAAATTGTATTTGTTGGGAGTATTCCCTTAATGAATTTCGGGGAACTTTTGTAGTTAATGGAGTGGCTTGAGTCATAATTAATCAAATTTTACAAAGTCCCGGTATTTATTATAACTCGGAATCAGATCACAACGGAATTCCTATATACACAAGTACTATTATTTCGGATTGGGGGGGGAGATTAAGACTAGAAATTGATGGAAGAGCAAGAATATGGGCTCGTATAAGCGAAAAACGAAAAATTTCCGTTTTAGTTTTATTATTAGCAATGGGTTTAACCACCAAACAGATTTTGGGTGGTGTTTGCTACCCAAATTTTTTTTTGGATTCCTTGAGGAGGAAGAAAACAAAGAGGGAGCATCCCCAGTCCATCGAAGATGTTATAGTAAAACTTTATAGACAATTATATTGCATAGGTGGAGATCTCACATAATCCGAATCTATACGTAAAGAATTGCATAAAAAAAATTTCCAACAAAGATGTGAATTAGGAAGAATTGGTCCATTGAATCTAAATAAAAGACTCGATCTAGATGAACCTGAAAGTGAATATTTTCTATTACCACAAGATGTTTTAGCTGCTGTGGATTACCTTATAAAAACAAAGTTTGGCACGGGAACGCTTGATGATATAGATCACCTCAAAAATCGTCGTATCCGTTGTGTCGCAGATTTATTGCGGGATCAATTTAGATTGGCTCTGAATCATTTGGAAAATTTGGTGCGACAAACCATACGCGGAGCAACAAAGCGTAAACGATTACCTACTCCTAAAAGTTTAGTAACTTCAACCCCATTAACAGCTACTTTTAAAGAATTTTTTGGTTTGCATCCCTTGTCACAATTTTTGGATCAGACTAATCCATTGACAGAAATAGTTCATAAACGAAGATTGAGTTCTTTAGGTCCCGGAGGATTAACACGACGAACGGCTAGTTTTCAAGTACGAGATATTCATCCTAGCCACTATGGTCGTATATGTCCCATTGAAACATCCGAATGCTAGACTTATTGCATCACTAGCTGTTCATGCAAGAGTGAATACTCGGGGATCTTTAGAAACTCCTTTCTATAAAATATTTGAAATATTTAGAGAAGAAGGAATTATTCATTTATCAGCGGGGGAAGATGAATATCACCGAATAGCTATGGGAAATTTTTTGGCTTTGGATCAAAGAACTCGGAAAGTACAGATAACTCCAGCTCGCTATCGACAAGAATTTTTAGTTATTGCTTGGGAACAAATACATCTTCGAGGTATTTATCCTTTACAATACGTTTATGTTGGGGCCTCCCTTATTCCTTTTCTTGAACATAATGATGCAAACCGTGTTTTGATGGGTTCTAATATGCAACGTCAAGCAGTTCCACTCTTAGAATCCAAAAAATGTATTGTAGGAACAAGTTTAGAAAATCAAGCGGCTCCGGATTCTGGAAGCGTAGCTATAGCAAAATAGGGCGGAAAATTTCATTATACCGATAGTGGAAAAGTCACTCTATCGGTGAGTAACAATAAGAGAGTAGATACAAATTTGATTATATATCAATGCTCCAATAATAGTAGTTGTGTGCATCAAGAATCCCAAGTTAATAAAAAAAAAATTCTAAAAAAGGGACAACTCATAGCAGACGATGCAACTACTTCAGGAGGAGAACTGGCTCTGGGAAAGAATGTTTTAGTAGCATATATGCCATGGGAAGGTTGTAATTTTGAAGATGCAATACTTATTAGTGAACGTCTAATCTATGAAGATATTTACACGTCTATTCATATTGAAAAGTATGAAATCGAGGCTCGCACAACGAGTCGGGGTCCTAAAAAAATTACTAGGGAAATACCTCATTTGGAAAGTAATATACTTTGTCATTTAGATAAGAGTGGACTTGTATTATCAAGATCTTGGGTAGAAACTGGAGATGTTTTGGTGGGAAAACTGACACCTCAAGAAGCAAAGGAATCTTTATATGCTAAAATTAAATCTTTATGAATTAATTTTAGCATATAAGCCTTTCCTACTGTGAGGTGACTTTCCGTCCCTTCACTCCCGGTTCTACAAGGCGATTATGCTTGAAGCATAAATGCTACTAGTGAAGGGAAGAATGCAAGTGTAATTTTAGATGTTAGATTGCGTTTGTAATTGAAATTAAGTAGCCCACTTCCTATGCAACATTTATGATTAGAGCTAATAGATACAAGTTTTTCAAGCTCGCACACTACACATCCTAGGGCTTCACGTCAATTTGACATTCGTTTTAACCAATGTTTTAAGATTCACACCATGTCTAACATAGCTGCAGACCACTAGTCACTTAAAATGTTGGTTCTCACACATATGTTATTCAAAGCTGACTTCCCATAGCTCTTTAGAAAGCTAATAACAAGGCACATCTTGTTACCAAATCTTAAGATCTGTAACTAAATAACTAGGAAGTTATGCTACAAAACCCAAAAGGTTTTTGTGGAAGTAGTTGGTCCAACTTGATTGCAGACCACCAGTCACTTGGAGAATTGTTTCTCACACCCAGATTCCTCAAATTCAGCTTGCTTTACCTCTTTAGAAAGCTAACTAGTAGACGCACCTTCCTACCAATTCTCAGGATCTACAGCTAAATAACTAGTAAGTTATGCTATAAAACCCGAGAGGGTTTATTAATTTTCCCTAAAGTTCCAACTTCCCAATACTATTCTTACTCACCTCCTTCCTCCCAAAACTCTTACCAAATCCCCCTTCTACTCTTTTCCCCTTCTCCATTACCAAAGTTGATCATCCTTTCCCTCCTCAAGAGCTTGTGAGAACTAGAACTCTCGAGATTGAATTAGAGGTCATCTTTTGTCGGAGAAAAAAAAGAGCCCCCCAATCACCCAAGTTCGCCTTTTTAAAGGGAAGGAGAAGGAGAAGGTCCCTTTACTCGGTGGTCAATGGAAGGAGAAGGAGAAGGTCCCTTTGCTCGGTGGTCAATGGAAGGAGAAGGAGAAGGTCCCTTTGCTCGATGGTTAATGGAAGGAGAGGAAGAAGGTCCCTTTGCTCGGTGGTCAATGGAAGGAGAGGAAGAAGGTCCCTTTGCTCGGTGGTCAATGGAAGGAGAAGGAGAAGGTCCCTTTGCACTTACTCCCACTTTTTCCCGAGCAAGCTTACTTAAACCCTCACTTTTTATCCTTTGACACAAAGGTTTTACCTTACCATGGTCCTAGGCCATTCTTTACCCACTCCCTTCCTTTCCTTGCATATAAATTACGATCACATAACTTGATGTCACAAATCCCCTCCACCTTCATTGCAATTTGATTTTTGTTGAAGATCTTTCCTCTCTTCCTTGCAAGCATGGTGTCGCGCACAGTCACTTCCTACGGGCCCCAAGCCGCACAAGTGAATGAGGAACCGCCTTCGGAATCATCTTTAGATTTGACTCTAACGCAGCATCCTCGTGACGAAGAACTCGAACCTCGAGAGGTGCGCGCTCGCCTCGAAGTTGAACCCCCTCGAGCTTGGTATTACCGCATTTCGCCAAACTCCCGCACCCTGGTGATCTTGTTACAAGTCGATCCTGCTTCCGGTGACGAACCCGAAACTATTTGTGAAGGTTGTTATGAAACCGAAGACACTTCCATCTTCGCTTGGTCTTCAGTTCCTTGCGTTGCACACTATCGTTGGTTGCACGGTCCGATTCGTCGCCTACCTCCTAACAGCAAGGCGGACTACCTAGTTCGTACTATTCGACGCATTCTAGACTTCCTATAGCTATGAAGCATGGCATAGGCCAGGACTTAACATGTACCCATAGCTCCTTGTCGAGCTTACTCATAATCTAAATAAATGGTTCAGTCCTTATGAGACTCTTATTATCATTGGCACACTACCACATCACCTATTTAACCATTAAGCTGATTCGAATTAATCCTTCATTCCTATGGCTTGAAGATTGTTCTATAGATTTTTTCGGGACCCCGACTAGTTGTGCGAGCCTCGATTTCATACTTTTCAATATGAATACATGTGTAAATATCCTCATAGATTAGACGTTCAGTAATAAGTATTGCATCTTCGAAATTATAACTTTCCCATGGCATATATGCTACTAAGACATTCTTTCCCAGAGCCAAATCTCCTCCTGAAGTAGCTGCACCGTCTACTATTTGTTGTCCCTTTTTTAGAAAAAAATTCTTATTAACTTGGGATTCTTGATGCACACAACTACTATTATTGGAACGTTGATATATACTCAAATTTGTATCTACTTTCTTATTGTTACTCACTGATAGAGTGACTTTTCCACTATCGGTATAATGAATTTTTCCGCCCTATTTTGCTATAGCTACGCTTCCAGAATCCAGAGCCGCTGACTTTCTAAACATGTTCCTACAATACATTTTTCGGATTCTAAGAGTGGAACTGCTCGACGTTGCATATTAGAACCCATCAAAGCACAATTTGCATCATTATGTTCAAGAAAAGGAATAAGGGAAGCCCCAACAGAGAAGTATTGTAAAGGATAAATACCTCGAAGATGTATTTGTTCCCAAGCAATAGCTAAAAATTCCTGTCGATAGCGAGCTAGAGTTATCTGTACTTTCCGAGTTCTTTAATCCAAAGCCAAAAAATTTCCCGTAGCTATTCGGTGATATTCATCTTCCCCCGCTGATAAATGAATAATTCCTTCTTCTCTAGATATTTCAAATATTTTATAGAAAGGAGTTTCTAAAGATCCCTGAGTATTCACTCTTGCATGAACATCTAGTGATGCAATAATTCCAACATTCATGCCTTCGGATGTTTCAATGGGACAGATATGACCATAATGGCTAGGATGAATATCTTGTACTTGAAAACTAGCCGTTCGTCGCTTTAATCCTCTGGGACCTAAAGAACTCAATCTTCGTTTATGAACTATTTTTGTCAATGGATTAGTCTGATCCAAAAATTGTGACAAGGGATGTGGTCCGAAAAATTCTTTAAAAGTAGCTATTAATGGGGTTGAAGTTACTAAACTTTTAGGAGTAGGTAATCGTTTACGCTTTGTTGCTTCGCATATGGTTTGTCGCACCGAATTTTCCAAATGATTAAGAGCCAATCTAAATTAATCCCGCAATAAATTTGCGACAGAACGGATACAGCAATTTTTGAGGTGATCTATATCATCAAGCATTCCCGTGCCAAACTTTGTTTTTATCAGGTAATCCACAACAGCTAAAACATCTTGTGGTAATAGAAAATATTCACTTTCAGGTTCATCTAGATCGAGTCTTTTATTCAGATTCAATGGACCAATTCTTCCTAATTCACATCTTTGTTGGAATTTTTTTTTATGCAATTCTTTACGTATAGATTTGGAAAATGTGAGATTTCCACCTATGCAATATAATTGTCTATAAAGTTCTACTATAGCATCTTCGATGGACTGGGGATGCTGCCTCTTTGTTTTCTTCCTCCTCAAGGAATCCAAAAAAAAATTAGGTAGCAAACACCACCCAAAATCTGTTCGGTGGTTAAACCCATTGCTAATAATAAAACTAAAACGAAAACTTTTCGTTTTTTGCTTATACGAGCCCATATTCTTGCTCTTCCATCAATTTCTAGTCTTAACCCCCCCCCCCCCCAAATCCGAAATAATAGTACTTGTATATATAGGAATTCCGTTGTGATCTGACGAAAAAAATTCAATTCAATGTTTTTCCATTCTTTTTAGAGAATAGAAGAACGTTGAATAAATTTTTTTTTAATTTTTTAAATCTCAATTCCTATATGAAATAGATTCCAAGTGAGTTTTAAATAACTTTTTAGATTTTCTCTTACCTCCCTAGTTACTTCTTCTAACTAAAATCAGGTTTATTTTCTATGTACCTAATTGATCTCTACAAAAAATGTATTTAGGCTCATTCTACATCCCGTGGATTCGATTATTATTTCTTCTCCCTCTAGAGAAGGAAAAAAAAAGTGGATTTGAAATATTTCTTTTTAGAAATATATCATTGTTTTTTTAATCATAATTCCATTTTCATTTTGTGGCTCGCATATGTCCCCGAAGTGATATAAAAAATATTGAGTCATTTTAGCCATATACTTCTTCCACTACGGATGAATCAAAAATTTCATTTCGAGTGTCGTATCTATCAATACCGATAAATACGTCGAATTTATTTAAATCCTTTTTTGTAGGGTACATCCAAAAACACACCTCTAGATACATTAGGTTCCTTTATTCGAAGGGCATATAAAAGTAGGCCTACCACGATGAGCCCCAATCCTACTATACTACTAGGGCCTAGTTCTATATGAATCATGTAAGAATTTTAAAAAATAAATATATATAGGGGATCGGGGGAAGAGGAAAAAAAATATTCAATTTTATTTTTTTCTTTTTCTTCAGTTTTTTTACCCTCCCCCCCCCCCATTTTTTTGATATTCCAAAGGAATGAATTTTTCAATAAAAGTTTGGTTCTACCGCTGTTGTATATCTATAAATTCATTTTTCTAATCAACTACCTTGACTGACTGTTTGTACGTAAAGAATAAGTAAAAAAACAGTAGGAATTAGTATGAACAGTGCAATAGTAATAAATGCAAGAATATTTACTTCCATATTTTGATTGAATCGACATCTACTCCGCAATACACCAAAATATCATCTGATAATATTTATGAATTTTATTATCTGGATCCAGCTCCATTCCTTCCAATTGGTGAGGTTGTCCAAATCATAAACCCGATAGATTTATTCCGAATGAAATAAATAGAATTTTATATTTTGGGTTTATTCAAATCATTGATATCAAATAAATAGTATAACATGGGATTATTTCTTATTTATAATAAAAAGTTTTGAAACAATTCTATTTCCGTTCCATTTTATACTTGGGATTATTACTCGTCCCACCATAGATAGAAGAGTGCCTCGAAGAGGACTCGAACCTCCACGCTTTGTAGCACAAGATTTTGAATCTCGCGTGTTTACCATTTCACCACCAAGGCTTTTCATATTTCAATTATATATAAAGAATCTCGAAGAATCTATTTATTTTCTTGGCTGGGGGTATCAATTCAATCTGATGCCATGTAGATTAGATGTCATGCCAGTAATTTGTAACAGAATTATATATATATAATTTTATTTTGTATTTTTTCTATTGGGGAATTATTTTCTCTGTTGGGGAATTGGGGAGGGGGGAAGGAGGGATGAACTCGGAATAGTAATAATCATTTTTCCAAAATTATCCTTTCGTTTATGTTGAAACGATAAAAAAATAATTTAGAAACTGGATTGGCTTTTTTTCCACTCAAATCAAGTTTAGTTACTTATAAAATGACTCAAAATGAAAGTATTTTGAACTATAGTATTAATAGGATTCATCAAGACTCCCAAAGAAGTAAAAACTATTACACATACAATTAGGCCAACTTCGATAGAACTTTTCGATAAGGAAGGCAATGGAGAACTTACATAAGTTTGTATATAAGCAGTCATTTCCTCACTCTCTTTAGTAATAAGTAATTTAACTATTTTAAAATAGTAATATACGGAAATAATGCTTGTGAAAAGTCCTACGAAAACTAGGAGATATAAACTGGCCTCCCATCCGCACCGAAATAAATAGAGTTTTCCAAAAAAACCGGATAGAGGAGGAATGCCTCCCAGGGATAGTAGGCACAAAGCAAAAGAGAGAGTTAGTAAAGGATCTTTTATAAACAATCCTCCATAATCTCGGATGTTATCCGTCCCTGTACGTAAACCAAATAAGATGATGCAAGCAAAGGTTCCTAAATTTGTAAAAATATAAAATAGTAAGTAAATCATCATACTTGCATATCCGTTATGATCTGCAGCAATTATTCCGATCATTAGATATCCAATTTGACTTATGGAAGAATATGCAAGCATACGTTTCATATTCGTTTGAGTAATAACCACCGAATTACCTAATATCATACTAGAAATAACTAATATTTCTAGAATAAAGTGCCATTGATCCAAAGAAAAAGGAAAGAGAATATTGAAAATTCGAGTGATTAAGGCTAGACTCGCGACTTTTGGAGCAACAGAAAGAAAAGCAACGACTGGAGTGGGAGAGTTAGAGTCGAGAAGAAAAATTACTCATTCTTTTCTCTAGTTCAAAATTGTGCATGAAACTTTCATTTCACACAGCTCCTGAGTAGTAGGACCTGGTTGGTACAAAAAACCAGATCTTTCTTATTATTTTCCTTGCGTGTGTATAAAGAAAAACTTATCAAATTGACAATAAATCATTATTAATTCAAAACTTTTCGAAGAATCCCATCTCAGTGGTTCCTACGGTATAGCGAGATACTGACTCTCACAAAAATGGAATTGTGCCTATAGGAATTAGGACCGATTCAAAATTTCGGAAGAAAAAACCACCTAATTTTTTTTCGTTACTAATAGCCATGCCTTTTTTTTTTTTTAGGTTTTCCTTTTCCGATAGATGCTTTTGATACACTCATAGTATCTGAAGAATAGAGACTGACTGGATAGCATTCCATATCGAAATTCTATTGATTCATTCAGTTTCGTGAGTTACTCCCCTGAAAACAACCCTTAATAATTAGTTTACAATTCAAAATTGTTTCTTACTTTTCTTTATCTCCTATTTCGTTCGGATTCATTTTGAACAAGAGTTTGGTAGAAGTTATGCTTTAATCCGAATGAGGATAAAATTATTTCCTATTTTACATGTCTATAGAATACTCATAAATACAACGAATATTTAATTTCATCCCTATTTGGGTAGAGTTTCATTACATTCGATAAATTATGAAACGAATCGCACTCCTTTGTATACATCGGGAGTCCATTGGTGAAAAGGTACTAGTGAGAGTTTGAATCTGATTCCTACAATAATGCATATGAGTCCGATAAAAGCTCCTGAAGAATTATACATTCTCGTATGTATGAGACCGTTTATTACTTCTTGGAGCTGAGTCTCCCCACCAGATAAAGCATATAACCAAGAAAAACCATAAGCTAAAATAGATGAACTTATTCCACCCATAAGTCAATTTTTCATAACAGCTTCATTGGATCGTACATCTTTTTTGGTGTATCCGGATAATAAGTACGAGCATAGACTTCAACATTCTAAAGCTACGAAAATAGTGATTAAATCATTAGCACCACATAGAAACATTCCTCCGATAGTAGTTGTTAGTACAAAAATGATAAATTCAGTCATAGGCATTTTTGTACGTCTGATATATTTGACAGATAGAGGAATGCATAATAGCAAACATAGTGCTATAAGTAATCAAAAAATTATATTAAAACTGTTAGTTTGAAAATTACCCAAAAAATTATTAATAGGTTTCTCGTTCCATTGGAATAATAATAAGCCAATACTTATTAATAAACCTATTAAGGAAATGAAATATAACAAAGAGGTGTCTCTTTCCTTTGAGATCAAATCCAATATCAGAATGATTATCAGGCAAACAATAAGAATACATTCGGGTAGAATGGTACTTCCATATAAGAAAGAAAGGTCGAGCTCTAATTTCATAGAGATTTTTCCAATATATAAATAAAAATTATAGTATCGATTTTACGTCTGATATACCATGTAACTTGGTGGAAATCATTACGAATGAATAGTCTCATCTTTCTGTACCTGGGTATATAACTCCTTTTTCAAAGAATAATAGATTTTGTTATTATCATTTATTGGTAAAAATCTCCATTGTGTAAGCCCCCCTAGTAAGGAGGGCTTACATAGCTTCTTATTATTATTTATTGTTTCCAAAAAAAGGAAAATCCTTCCTATTTGTTTCTTGTATTGACTAATTAACGAAAATGTGCGAAAGCTCTGTTGGCTTCAGCCATTCTATGAGTTTCTTCCTTTCTTCGTATAACATTTCCATTATCTCTGGCAACATCCATTAATTCATAACTTAGTTTGAAAGCCATGTTTCGGCCTGGACGTTTCCTAGATGCTCCTAATAACCAACGAATAGCAAGTGCTTTTCCTTGTGCAAATTCTATCGATAGGTACTTGATAAGTTGATCCACCCACATGTCTTGCTTTTACTGTTACATTGGGAGTTACCCTACGTATGGCTTGACGCAAAACAGATAGTGGATTTTTTTTCGTCCTTTGCTTAATACTTCTCATCGATTTATAAAGAATTTGATAAGCTAGTGGTTTCTTCCCATGTCTAAGAATGCGGTTGACTAACATATTGACCAATCGATTACAATAAATTGGATCAGGTTTTCCAATTTTCTTTTCTGCGTTACTTCGACGTGACATGACGATGAAAAAATGATTGAATAATTTATTTTGACTTTTTAACTCCATATTGTAGGGTGGATCTCATTAGTTCATTCACCGTAGATCTCCCTCCAAACCGTACATGCAATTTTTATTGAATACAGCTTTCGACACCCTATTTTTTGTTCGAATGGAATAGATAGTGATTCTATATATTTTTATTTCCGTGGTGCTTATTCACTTCCAGATTGAGTATCCATTTCCTTCTCTTCCGATTTGTAGGAAATCATGTATTTCATAAATCTTTATGGTAAAATCCTTAGGTTCATAAAAAGTTTTTAAAAAATTTGTATTTGTGATTTCCACCATTCCACCCTGGCTTGTTCCAAAAAAGTGAGAGTTATTATTAACAAAAGTGGGTTTAGGGAAAACTCGTCGAATTATTGGTAAGAAATGGACCTTAGATTTCCTAGGTATTTGGATATTGTAATATAAAAACGATATATAACTTTTCTTTATTGTTAGCCTGTTCCAGTCCCCTCACGATACTTTCATTATTGGGTCAGCTACCCCCTCTACATGCCTACAGTGATTGACATGGTATCCCCTCAAAACGATACAAGTTTTGGATAATAATATACAACACACTAAAATGCCCTTGTTGACGATCTTTTACTCCCACAGCATCGAGAGTCCCTCTAACTATGTGATATCTTACACATGGTAGATCTTTAACTCTTCCTCCTCTTACTAGTACTACAGAATGTTCTTGCAAATTGTGACCAATACCTGGTATATAAGCAGTAATTTCAAATCTAGAGGTTAATCTTATTCTAGTTACTTTACGTAAGGCGGAGTTTTGCTTTTTTGGTGTTATGGTGGAAAAGTTAACAAAAGAATTACTTTATATTATCACTTTACAAAATCGTATGTGAGACTTTAATCTCATACGGCTTCTCGCTCGAGATACTATTAACAAATAATTGCGTATTCCATCTTTCTCATGTTTCAATTCGGAACGAATAATATTCAATTTTTATTATTTCCACTAATCAAAAATGGGTTTAACCCTAAACCTGGGCACTTGGACACACAAGACTCACCACGGCCCGGACTCAGGAGTAAGCCACCACCTTACTCCCTATAGTATTCTCTGCAGTTCGCAGTGGGGACTACATCCAAATGACACAAATTCCCGGGACTCCCGAAATGGAGTCCCGAAATTGTCCCTGCGGGACTCCCGGAACTTTGAACCGCCATAACTCCCGACTGCAGAGTTGGATCGCGACGAGGTCTGAACCAAAGTTGTATCCCTCGTCGAGATCTTTCGAACGCAATGTCGCACTCCCGAATCGGACATTGGGAAGAGGTCGATTCGCGACGTTTAGTGGTCGGGAGTCAAACTGCCAGTTTGACTTCCGGCCCTTCGTTTGCCCATAACTTGGGCTGCAGATGTCCAAATGACCAATGCGAGGCCATTTTCGATATCTACGTTTCAAGACCTTTCAAATGACACCAAAAACACCCCAATGTGAGGTGTTTTGACCCTTTTTGTCGAGCTCTGAACATTCAGGAGTCTCGGAGGACTCCAAATCCCAACTTTTCCAAGTGTTGGGCTTCACCCCCACACTTGGCCAAAGTAGGGGTGCGACACCCTGTGTGGGTGGTCCAACCATCCACTTTATGTTAGGAAAAGCTTGGGAAAGAGAATGCATGGGAGGTTTTGGCATGATGTGTGTCATGCGGGTGTTGGATGAGTATGAGCCCAAGGAAGCCACCAAGTTGGTGACTTCCGCCAAGTGCATAAGGCGAGTTTTGGAAGAGTTCCCGAATGTGATGCCCGATGAGTTGCCCGAAGACTTGCCCACGACAAGACGTGTTGATCATGTGATTGAAGTGATGCCGAGAGTGGAACTTCCTGCCAAAGCCCCATACCAAATCAGTCATGAGGAGTTGAAAGAGTTAAAGGTTCAACTCGAAGAACTCCTCACCAAAGGTTACATCAAACCAAGTAAGTCGCCATATGGGGCACCCTTCCTCTTTGTTCACAAGAAGGATGGGACTTTATGGATGTGTGTCGATTATAAGGCATTCAACAAGGCAACGGTGAAAAATCGGTATCCTTTACCTCGCATCGATGATGTATTTGATCGTCTCTCGGGAACCAAGGTTTTTAGTAGAATTGATCTATGTTCGAGGCATTACCAAATAAGGATCAAAGAAGGGGATGAAGAAAAGACCGCTTGCCGCACAAGGTATGGCTCATACAAATTCTTGGTGATGCCCTTTGGGCTCACCAATGCACCCGCAACATTTTGCACTCTCATGAATGACATTTTCCGATAATGGCTTGATGATTTTGTGGTCGTCTACATAGACGACATTTTGATCTATAGTAGCTCCATGGAGGAGCATGCGGAGCACCTCCGCAAGGTGTTCCAAAGGCTAAGGGAAAACAAATTGTATGCGAAGCTCGAGAAGTGCGAATTTGGGGTGACGGAAGTGGACTTTCTTGGGCATAGTATAACTCAAGATGGTTTAGTGATGGAGGATCACAAGGTCAAGGGAATTTTGGATTGGGAGCCGCCTAAGTCGGTTCTCGCCTTGAGATCCTTTTTGGGATTGGCCTCCTATTATCGCAAGTTCATAAAGAACTTTGCAAAAGTAGGGGCCCCTTTGACGAACCTCTTGAAGAAGTCCGCCGTCACTTACGATTGGGATGAAGCATGCGACGAAACCTTTGAAACATTGAAGGGCATTTTGGTGAAGGCGCCGGTGTTGAAGTTGCCTGACTTTGACAAGGACTTTGAAATCCATTCCGACGCCTCCGACTTTGCAATTGGGGGTGTCATAGTGCAAGATGGAAGACCGGTGGCCTTTGAAAGCAAGAAGTTGAGTGAGACGGAGCGAAGGTGGCCAACACACGAGAAGGAAATGTGGGCGGTCATACATTGCCTCAAGACTTGGGGCCACTACATAGGCTCCAAAGATGTAGTGGTATGGATCGACAATGTGACCTTGAAGTACTTCGCAACTCAACCCAAGTTTTCATCAAAACAACAAAGGTGGCAAGACACATTGACCTTGTTCAATGTGGACATCCGGCACAAGCTGGGAAAGGATAACGTAGTTCCCGATGCTTTAAGCCGAAACACCAACTTAGAGTGGTGTATGTTGGAGAGTTGGAACTTCAAAAGGAAGTTAGACTAGCGAGTCGCCGGGATGCTTTTGCCAAGGAGACAAGGCAAAGCATCCAAAATGGAGCCAAGTCCCACTTCCATTTGAGAAATGGATTATTGTGGTACAAGCAAAACCGACTTTATCTGCCGGAAAGGAAGATGTGAGACACACTTTTGAAGGAATGTCACGATGGGCCCCTTGCATGCCATGGTGGTGCAAAGCGCACCACAACATTCCTAAAGAAGTCCTACTATTGGCCCAACTTGAAGGATGATGCGGAGGAGTACGTGAAGACTTGTTTAACTTGTCAACAAAACCGGACCCTCAACAAGAAGCAAGCAGGTTTGTTGCAACCTTTGCCAATTCCTGAAGGGCCGTGGGAAAGTGTGTCAATGGACTTTATGGTAAGTTTGCCGCCTTCAAACGGGTTTGATGCCATCATGGTTGTGGTGGATCGATTTAGCAAGATGGCTCACTTCATTCCCACAAAGGATGAAGCCATGGCTCAAGAGACGGGGAGGTTGTTCTTCTCCCACATTTTCAAACACCATGGTCTTCCAAAAGACATAGTGTCGAACCGAGACCCGAAGTTTACAAGTAAGTTTTGGCGGGCCTTGTGGAAGCGCATGGGGTCGGAACTTAAGATGAACATTTCATTCCGTCCCCAAACCAATGGGCAAACCGAAAGGGTGAACTTGGTGATCCAACAATTCCTTAAGAATTATGTGGCGACGGATCAACAAGATTGGGTGGACCATTTGGAGTTGGCCGAATTTTGTTACAATAATTTGACACACTCTACAACTGGATCCACCCCATTCCAAATGGTGACAGGCAAATCACCAATTGTGCCCATGACTTCGGCAACACAAGGACAACCTTTGATTGATGCAAGTGAGGAAGTGCCAATGGTGACGCAACTTGATGAAGAAAGGAAGCGCTTGTGAGAGTTGGCCAAGGCCAACTTGGAGAAGGCGCACAAAAGGTACAAGGATTTTGCGGACAAGTCCCGACAAGAAGTGAAGTTTCAAGAGGGAGACGAGGTGTGGTTGAACATCAAGAATTTTAGGTTGCCGGAAGGTTTAAGTCATAAGTTCTTGGGGCCCATATGCGGGGCCATTCAAAGTGTTGGAAAAGAAACTTTTCGACACTTATAAGTTAGAACTTTCAGAAAACCTTAAAGTTCATCCCACATTTCATGTGTCTCTTTTGAAGCCGGTTTGCCGCGATGCCTCAAGGCCTAATCGAGAGCAAAATTCAAGGCCTCCACCGGACTTGGTTCATAATGAACCAGAGTTTGAGGTTGAGGTCGTGCTCAAATCAAGGCAACTTAGAGGACGAGAGCGGGAATACTTAGTGAAGTGGAAAGGTTACCATCCAATAGAGGCTTCTTGGGTGAATGAATCCGACATGGAACATGCCCAAGAAGCCATAGAAGAATTCCACACTATATCGGCAAAGAAAAGTCGTAGAGCGTGATGAGGACATCACCTTTCTTTTAGTGGGGCAGAGTGTCATAAAATGTACCACATCCAAGTTGCAAGTGAAATAAAAAGGGCTTTAAAACTTCCAAGAGATTGTATCATGAAAAATTTGTTAAGGCAATTGTCACTACTTATGGACCCGAACCTGGGTGATCTATCCATGACCAGGATGAAGCTCGGGTGAAACTGAGTGGAGGTCCGAACCGACTGATGTTGAAAAATCAGCGGATGAGTTGTGGTTAGGGGTGAAATGCCACTCGGACCCAGAGTTAGCTGGTTCTCCCCGAAATGCGTTGAGGCGCAATAGTTGATTGGACTATCTAGGGTAAAACACTGTTTTGATGCGGGCTGCGAGAACGGTACCAAATCGAGGCAAATTCTGAATACTAGATATGATCTCCGAATAATGGGGGATAAGGGTCAACCAGTGAGACGGTGGGGGATAAGCTTCATCGTCGAGAGGGAAACAACCCAGATCACCAGCTAAGGCCCCTAAATGATCGCTCAGTGGTAAAGGAGGTGGGAATGCAAAGACAACCATGAGGTTTGCCTAGAAGCAGCCACCCTTGAAAGAGTGCGTGTTGCAACCCTAGCCTTGGCTCGCGACCAAGACAAGGGGGTTGCAAGCGTGCGGGCCTATAAGTAGACCCGGGAGTCATATCACATGCTCCCAGGAGTGCAAAGAGTGTGAGGGAGTGAACCTTCACACTCCCAAGTGAACCCCCACGTTGGGAGTTGGTGAGAGTGGAGTCCCAAAAGGACTCCCGAAAGTTCAGAGAGCGTTTTGAGGGGTCAAAACTCCATGGCTGGTTGCGCTCGTTTTATCAATGGAAAGCTCTTAAAGTGTAGATGTCCAAAATGGGCTCGCATTGCTCATTTGGACATCTGAAACGCAAGTTATGGCCAAAAAAAGGCCCGGGAGTCGAACTCCTGGGAGTCCGCCGGTTTTGACTCCCGATCACTAAAAGTCGGGAATCGACCCGAAATACTTGGGTGCAGAAGACGTGCGACATACCGTTGGAAAGGTCTCGACGAGACCTACAACTTTGCTTCAGACGGCGAGTCGATCCGAGGTCTGCTCCGAAAGTTACGAAGCCTCAAAGTCGCGGGAGTCCCGAAAATGCGCGATTTCGGGACTCCCACGCGGGAGTCCCGAAAATGCGCGATTTCGGGACTCCCACGCGGGAGTCCCGGGAGTCCCGGGACAAAATGGCCATTTGGATGTCACCCCCGCCGCGAGCTGCAGAGTATACTATAAGGGGGAAGGTGGTGGCTTCCCCCAAGTCCGGGCCGTGGTGAGTCTTGTGTGTCCGTGTTGCCCGTGGCTCGTCCTAGCACCAAAGGTGCTCTAACTATGCACTAACCACTTTGTGTGGGTTTTGTGCAGGCCCGTGTGAGTGAATAAGCTTGTCACATCTTCCTAGTCCTATCCCGGAGCTCCAACACGCCCCTCTACCCCTCCAAGTGTTGTGAGCTAGGGAGCGGCTCCAAGTTCCAACTCCTTCTCCATTGTCACATACTTGGACCCTCAAGTGGGTCCACAAGGAACTTGAGAGCGCGTCAGTGCGCAATAGCTCACTGATCAAGCGCTTTTGTGCCAAAGATGAACGAGACTAAGTGGTCTGCCGAATCTATGGGATGTCAAAATACATCAGTAGGGGAGCGTTCCGCCTTAGGGGGAAACACCAGCGCAGCAGGTGTGGACGAAACGGAAGTGAGAATGTCGGCTTGAGTAACGTAAACATTGGTGAGAATCCAATGCCCTGAAAACCTAAGGGTTCTTTCGCAAGGTTCGTCCACGGAGGGTGAGTTAAGGCCTAAGATCAGGCCGAAAGGCGTAGTCAATGGACAACAGGTGAATATTCCTGTACCACCTCCTTGTTGGTCCCGAGGGACGGAAGAGGCTAGGTTAGCCGAGAGATGGTTATTGGTTCAAGGACGCAAGGTTAGTTCACCTTCATTCTTTTAGGGTAAGGAGGGGTAGAGAAAATACCTCAAGCCAACGTCCAAGTACTAGGCACTACGGTGCTGAAGTAACCCATGCCACACTCCCAAAAAAAGCTCGAACGACCTTCAACAAGTGGGTAGCTGTACCCGAAACCGACACAGGTAGGTAGGTAGAGAATACCTAGGGGCGCGAGACAACTCTCTCTAAGGAACTCGGCAAAATAGCCCTATAACTTCGGGAGAAGGGGTACCTCCTCACCGAGGAGGTTGCAGTGACCAAGCCCAGGCGACTGTTTATCGAAAACATAGGTCTCCGCAAAGTCGTAAGACCATATATGGGGGCTGATGCCTGCCCAGTGCCGGAAGGTTAAGGAAGTTGGTGACCTGATGACAGGGAAGCCAGCGACCGAAGCCCCGGTGAACGACGGCCGTAACTATAACGGTCCTAAGGTCGCGAAATTCCTTGTCGGTTAAGTTCCGACCCGCACGAAAGGCGTAACAATTTACGCACTGTCTCGGAGAAAGACTTGGTGAAATAAACATGTCTGTGAAGATGCGAACTACCTGCACCTGGACAGAAAGACCCTATGAAGCTTTACTGTTCCCTGGGATTGGCTTTGGGCTCTTCTTGCACAGCTTAGGTGGAAGGCAAAGAAGGCCCCCTTCCGGGGGGGGCTTGAGCCATCAGTGAAATACCACTCTAGAAGAGCTAGAATTCTAACCTTGTGTCAAGACTTACGGGCCAAGGGACAATCTCAGGTAGACAGTTTCTATGGGGTGTAGGCCTCCCAAAAGGTAACGGAGGCGTGCAAAGGTTTCCTCAAGTTGGACGAAAATCAGTCTTCGAGTGTAAAGGCAAAAGGGAGTTTGACTGCAAGACCCACCAGTCGAGCAGGGACGAAAGTCGGCCTTAGTCCTCCGACGGTGCCAAGTGGAAGGGTCATCGCTCAACGGATAAAAATTACTCTAGGGATAACAGGCTGATCTTCCCCAAGAGTTCACATCGACGGGAAGGTTTGGCACCTCGATGTCGGCTCTTCGCCACCTGGGGCGGTAATACGTTCAAAGGGTTAGGTTGCTCGCCCATTAAAGCGGTACGTGAGCTGGGTTCAGAACGTCGTGAGATAGTTTGGTCCATATCCAGTGCGGGCGTTAAAGCATTGAGAAGACCTTTCCCTAGTACGAGAGGACCGGGAAGGACGCACCTTTGGTGTACCAGTTATCGTGCCCACGGTAGATGCTGGGTAGCCAAGTGCGGAGCGGATAACTGCTGAAAGCATTTAAGTAGGAAGCCCACCTCAAGATGAGTGCTCTCCTATTCTTACTTCTCTGGAAGTCTCTGATCACAAACCAAACACGGCCGAGATAACGATAGATTTTCCGTCCTTGCAAGGGATGGAGCGACAGAAGTATTGAGAATCCAAGATAAGGTCACGGCAAGATGAGTCGTTTATCATCACAATAGGTGCCATGTGGAAGTGCAGTAATGTATACAGATGAGGCATCCTAACAAACCGAGAGATTTGAACCTTGTTCCTATATGACTCGATTGTTTTTATCAGGCATTAGCCACCTATCTTCATCGTTCAGTTGTTTTACAACATCAACCTAATAGCTCTGCCTGGAAGGTATACCTATGGTGTACCTTCCGGAATGAGAGCCTCACAATTACTAGCCAATATGCTTTTCCCCTATGCTTTCGTTTATGGGTTCTTTGTTTATGGGTTGATATTATGGTGTCTTAGGCATAGAGGAACCACACCAATCCATCCTGAACTTGGTGGTGAAACTCTACTGCGATGACAATATTGTGGGGGAAGCCCTACGGAAAAATAGCTCGACACCAGGATGAAAAAAAAGTTTCACGCCTCCTATTCTTTTTTAAAGGTCGCCTGCTTTAGAACCCCATACATACAAATTCTGATCTCCTTTCTCTCCTCTTACTCCACACTTCAAAATGTAATACCTCTTTTTCTCTTTTATAAAAAAAACTCCTAAGCTTCCGCATCTTCCTCGCCATTCCGACGCGACGGGCTAAAGAGAGGAAAGATTGCTTCTGGAAAAGGCGCCTAATAACAGATCCAGTGGAGGTGGAGCTTGTAGCTCAGAGGATTAGAGCACGTGGCTACGAACCACGGTGTGGGGGGTTCGAATCCCTCCTCGCCCACAACTAGCCCCAGCGGTTCTTTCTGGGGCTGTAAAACAAGATATTCTCGCAGCCAGCTACTACATTTACACCAAGATCTTGATGCATGCTATGACCCTATTTATTATCAATGATTTCTAAGAAATAAATTGACACTTTTACTAGCTATTAATAACACGTTGGTACGCAAATGGAAACCTTCACCCCAATTAGGAATTAGGCTTTGACAATGCCATCAGAACAAAGAATTATGGATTTGTTGATCTTAGTCTTTTTTTTTTTTTCAGTATTTCAAAGAGGTCGTTGTTTCCATTTTTCCGAAAGACTATTGGGAGTAGCGAGTACATCCTTCTCTTTGTTTTTCGCTATTTTGCATGAATCCAAACAATGACAAGGAATGTTTTACCTACTCCTAACAGTCAAAGCCAGTTCCTAGAAAAAGATGGATCTCCCCAGGTAGGATTTGAACCTACGACCAATCGGTTAACAGCCGATCGCTCTACCACTGAGCTACTGAGGAACAATGCGAAGAGTTTCATCTTATATTCAAAGACTCTTGCTCTTTAAATCGACCTACCTATGGTGCATGAACCGTTGAAAAACCCAAAGCTTCGGAACTTTGGGAACTCACTTTGCGTACACCCTACCTTCTATTATACAAAAAAGAGATAGCGATAGCAATCCCCTCCGCCTCCCCGAAGAGCGCCTCCGGGACAAAGGGAGGCGGTCAACCATCACCATGATCTTTTCCACTGTCTCCTCGATGCATATTGATCAATCGATTTCCACGGTGCTGCAATCCCGCCAGTTTGCTAAGTATACACACTCTATCGAAGGGCAACAAAGACCTCTCCATCCTTGCGAACAACAACGGGGCATTTTTTTTTCCCCAAAAGCTAGCAGATGATGGTGAGATGGTCTTAATAACCTCCTTTACCTATCATCTTTCCAACTCCTTATCTGAATCAGACATTATAACAAGCACTTGGAAGTGCTACTCAATGACGGAATTTCTTTCAATCAAGCCCCCTGTTGGTGTCCTTTCACCCCTCTACCTACCTCGAGCTGTAGAGCCTTTCTTAGGTTGAATGCCAGAATATGTAAGATTCTATGTGATCTGCCTGCCCGGTGGTTTTGGTGGATGAAGTAGTGAGGTAGTGGGGAGTTAATTAGGGGAACCCATATCAGTGATCGTACCGTCATTATTTTTACTTTTTGAAATTCTACTTAATCAATTGAATCAATACCTATTCCTATTATTAATACTTTTTTTCAAGACATTTCGAAGGAATGTTGGTTATAGCTCACATCGTGTTATTATGGAGTAAGAAACAATAGAATGGTCATTTTTAGCTACGAACTATAAATAAAACAAATACCAAGAGATATTTCATGTGAAAATAACAATTTATGGAAAGGGTGGAATCGGTAAATCAACAACTAGTTGTAATATTTCCATTGCTTTAGTAAGACGTGGCAAAATAATCTTACAGATTAGATGTGATCCTAAACATGATAGTACTTTTACCCTCATGGGATTCTTGATACCTACCATTATAGATATTTTACAGTCAAAAGATTATCACTACGAAGATGTTTGGCCGAAAGATGTTATTTATAAAGGTTACGGAGGAGTCGATTGTGTAGAAGCGGGGGGACCACCCGCAGTGACGCGCTCCCAAGTTCCTTGTAGACCCACTTGAGGGTCCAAGTATGCGGCAATGCGGAAGGAGTTGGAACTTGGAGCCACTCCCTAGCTCGCAACACTT